>JAGWEN010000085.1:38303-327091 GCA_018703685.1 Orius laevigatus
TCCAAAAAGGATCAAAAATCAAGCTAAAAAGAGCCCCTAAGTGTCTAAAAAGGATCAAAAATTAAGCTAAAAAGGGTCCTTTTCGTCACAAAGAAACATAATCTAGTTAAAAGGGCCCCTTGTGTCCAAAAAAGATCAAAAACCTAGCTAAAAAGGTCCTCTAGTGTCCAAACAGTATCAAAATTACAAGCTATAATCAAGAGCCTATTGTCCAATAAAGGATCAAAAATCTGAAGCTAAAAAGGGCCCCATTGTGTCCAAAAAGATCAAAATTCGAGCTGAAAAGGCCCTTTTCATAGTAAAGGAACAAAATCTGGATAAAATGGCCCCTAGTGTCCAAAAAGGATCAAAAACAAGATAATAAGGGTCCCTAATGCCCAAAAAGGATCAAAAATGAAGCTAAAAAGGGCCCCATTGTGTCCAAAAAGGATCAAAATTCGAGCTGAAAAGGGCCCTTTTCATAGTAAAGGAACAAAATCTGGATAAAATGGCCCCTAGTGTCCAAAAAGGATCAAAAACAAGATAATAAGGGTCCCTAATGTCCAAAAAGGATCAAAAATGAAGCTAAAAAGGGCCCCATCGTGTCCAAAAAGGATCAAAATTCGAGCTGAAAAGGGCCCTTTTCATAGTAAAGGAACAAAATCTGGATAAAATGGCCCCTAGTGTCCAAAAAGGATCAAAACAAGATAATAAAGGTCCCTAATGTCCAAAAAGGGTCCAAAAATGAAGCTAAAAAGGGCCCCAAAGAAAATTTTTTTTCCCTGAGGCCACAATCGAAGTTTAATTGCAAAGTCAAATGAGAGTTTCGGTCTAAAATCAAAATGGGTTAAGTTTAATGAATTAGATTTGTCCGCTTTAAGTAAGAAAACGGGAGTTTCCGTTCGCTCAGCAAGTTTGAGTCCGGGAGGGATGAAAAGTAGGCGGAAGCCGGAGGATGGAAGGCCACGGAGCCGGGGGAGTTTGATCACTCGTGTGAGGAGTTAATGAACCAAGAGATTAATTACTCATTGAACAACTTGATGCGATGCTTTTCTCGTAAACACAAATCGAATCCCCGTTTGTTCGAGTTGATTCGAGTTCTAAACTGGGTAAAGGTCACGACTGCATCCAATTTAAAAAAAAAATTAATCCTCACAACCTTTGACATTCTTTTAAATCCATTATTTTCAATTCAACCTTTAAAAATTTGTTGCAACTAGTTAATCTGAAAATCCAATTTTCCCCACACGAAATCTTGCCAAGTTATTACATGCAGACACAATAGAAAGAATTTTAATTAAAAGTTTTTTTCAATCCGATTTGTGGGAACGACCCTATTAAAAATTTCCAGACGAAGAGTTCAGCCCCTCCCTACGTTCGGTCCAATTGTAGGAACCCTTTCGCGTATGACGATATAATCGATAAACTTTACGCCTCCTCGTTAAAAGCCCCGATACGAGCATGATAAATCCTCAAAACCGTTAAACTTTTCAAAAGCATTTTTCCATCATCGCCTTTTTTTAAAAGTGTAGGTATTAGCTGATTTCCAACAAATAAGCTATTGTGGTCGGCGCGATGGAGGACGTAGAGAAGTATACAGGGTGGTTCAACTTACAAGGGGAGGTCACGGTGAGTCGTCGATCAAGCGTTTTTGGTGATTCTACGTCAAAACACAGGTAGTTGACACGTGCGTTTCTTCCAATGGGCACCTTGAAGTCAAAATACGAATTTTTCAAAATGGACAAACAGGCTATTGATTTCTATGTAAAATTGCACGAGGAATCCGATGACATCAATTAAAAAGTTCTAGGACCAATATTTTCCGAGTTATCGCTAAAAAACCGCTTTTGGAAATAAGTAAACTACCCCAGGAAAAATGTTTTTGTCAAAAACAACATTATATTCGTACTTAGCACCCAAAAAAACTTGAAGATAATAAATTTTATCAAGATTAAAAAATAATTTTTTCCCCCTTAGTGATTCCTTGATAAAATTTAAAAAAGATAAGTTTTTTGGGGTTCTGAGTTGTTGTTTTTGGCGAGAAAATTTTTCCTGGGGTAGTTTACTTAGTTCCAAAAGCGGTTTTTTAGCGATAACTCGAAAAATAATGGTCCTAGAATTTTTTAATTTGATGTGGGTGTTAACCATTCCGCGTCGTGTGACGTCACCGTTTTGCGTGGTGAACGTGGAGTGAGTGCGGGCGAGGGCAGGCTAGGCGGTTTTAGTCAGTTTAGAGTCCTCGAAGTCGATGTGATCAAGGATACTAAAAACCCAGGATGTATCATTCGGGAAGGGGCGTGGCGGTAGAGGGGGCTCTGACGTAAGAAATCAAATATGGCTCCCAAATCATAGGGAGAAAGCATACTGAAAGTTAGTTTTGCCTTCTTGAGCCCAAAATATTGATTTTTTGGAATCGAACTATAAATACTTTTTTTAACTAGATACAATTATCTAAAATTTAAGACCAGTCCCGTCTCTGTAGGTTAAATAATGTCGGAGATACAGCTTTTCCAAATATATCGATTTTTCAAAATGAACAAAATTATATGAAAAAAAGGATTTTTATGTTAGGAAAATTAGGTAAAATAATTTAATGCTATGAAATGTCAATTAATGATTTTATTCATTTTTGATTTTTGCTTTCTTACATCTGCTTTTTGTTCAATATATTTCAAATTTATTTTAATTATCAGCCTTTGTTTTAAAAAGGCTTTCGGTAATTTCTTGTGGTAGTGTTATTTTTTATTTTTGCACATTTTTTAAAAATTTTACTTAAAACAATTTTGTTTTAATTACATTATTATTGATTTTTGTAATTTTTTCAAGGTTTGTTAATGTATAATATTTGTTTAAGAAATTCCGAGCTGGGCCTGGAACAACCCTCCATAAGAGAGTTGGCTGGCACCACTCGGAAGTTCGTAACAATGGTCCCCTTCATTTGCAGTAGTTCTTACCCCTAAATTTAGGGATTGATATTTTTTATGAAACTTGTGGCACAACCAGCCCCCCAACTACTCCAGAGCATCTCTGGAGCAATCGATGACAGCTGGAAGGTCAAAAGAAGATGCGCTGGAAGGTGATGATGAGGCTGATGATAGTGGATCGATGACTGGGGGAATAACATCTGCCCTCCGGAATACTTCCACCAAAAGGTGGTCTTCATTGGAGGCGTCTAGTGTGTTAGTGTTACTTAAAATATTAACAGTGTTTTCCCAGTATGATAAGCCTAAGCTTATATAAAGCATTCAAAGGAGTTGGATGGTCCGATGATCCCAATGAACTTCTGTAATAAAAAAAATAAAAAATAATAATTAATCCTGGCTAGTAGCAATGATTTTGACTAACCTTACTTGGCTAAATGTGTTCTCTAACACATCTTGATTTAGCCTATGGGTGAGGATGTATTCTATGCCATATTCTTCTTTCAATGATATAAATAAAAGCTTCAATGCATTCGAAGACATTAATGCACTTTTTTGAAACCGTTTTAATTCTTTGTTTTTTTCTCCAGCGATGGCTGATGGTATCGCATCAGGTTTCAATTTCCTCGTTCTTACGTAGCCCATAATTCTTGCTTCAATGTCATCTTCAAAGTCCGAGTCTCCAAAATGCTCAGCGCATATTTTGGCTTTGTTTGGATCAAAAGCATCTTCTCTCCTACATTTTTGTACCCAAGTTTTTCTGCGGCCTGGGTCTTTTGGAAACGAGTAGAAAGAAAACAATGAGTTGTAAGTCCATTTTGGCAAGCTGCAAACGGCACAAATAGGCATTCTAAAAACAAACAAAAACACAGTAGGTAAGAGTTTCTCATAATGATTATGTGATGAACTTCATTTGCGTAAATTTTCAGCAAAATCGGTCGAGCAGTGTAGGAGAAAAGATCCCACAAAAAACTGGCAATGGCCGGCCGGCGTGAAAGACCATTTCATGTCCGGTAATAATCAATAATCAAATTGACCCTACGGGGTCTCCTTGACCCCTTCACGAAAACCCGGGTTCGAGGGTAATACAATAACTTTCTTTTGGAGAAAGTTAATACAATTGATAAAAGTAAACCGACCGCTTGAGACCGACCAGCTTGAAATTTGACACATTTGATCTCAGTCATGTCGCCGTCACTATTTAACACTTTTACATTACTATTACAAAATAAATAAATAGTTCTACTTACTCAGCAATGAATCCTGATAACTCTGAACTTGTCGAATAAGAAAAAAAAGCGTCAATTTTTAATTTCAAAGTAGGTAAACAAACTAGTCACGACTGACGATTCACAACGAAATAAAACCCATATGGCGGCCATGTTGGACGCGTGACGTGACGGCCAGTCCCCACCACTTTCCGATTTCTCCCACTCAAGGTTGAATGTTACATCCTTGGTTTTTAGTATCCTTGGATGTGATGTGAAAACGAGAAGTACGTTTGTAAATTGTGAAAGAAAGAAGTATCGTGGTGATTAGTAACGATAAAAAGTTGTGAATATTAAAAAAGGGAGAGAGACAGTGACGAGAACCATTCTATTTTATTATCTCACCCCAAACCCACAATTGTTGGGCCGCTTCCTACTGTTTCTTCTTTTGTGTTTTGTTTGCGGTGAGTGCATTCGGCAAATGCGACGTTGGAATACGAATTTTATAACGGCCCGCAGGACTGCGGGAGATATTTGCGGAGACGGAAACTGGACGACACAGGTACGAAAGCTCACTTTTTAAATCGTTTTATGTGATTTGATCGCATTTCGCTGCGTAAAGACGGGGACGATGTAGCCACGACGATGATACGCATAAAACTGACGATAATGCGCATGATGACGACGAAAGGAACGATTTATTAATTCATACCCGAACTGTCCCGAATTTGATTCTCGTTCCGAGATATGGAGATGAGTATGGATTCCTTTTCAGGGGAAGAGACGACGCGATTGGCGTGCGGCAATGGCTCAAAATTTGAACGATATGGCGGAAAATTTGCGGTCTCACGGACGCCCAGAAACTAATCTACGCCCGCCGTCTATTAACGAATTCCGCCCGGCGTTTTGTGAATTATGAACGACCTCTCAAGACTTGGGAACGGTTTCAGTTCCGCTTTGATAACCGAATTTGCCGCCGATTACGTCGTCTAAAATGGTCCCACGAAAAGATGCAACGAACTTAAACCGGAATCGAACGAACTTTGACCGAATTTTTGTACAAAATGTTAGAGATATCGAAAGAGGCCGATATCGAAATTTTCCTGCGTTTTTCCAATATGTAATGAAAACATCGACGATCGTCCGGAAAATAAATGATATTATTCGGAGCGAAAACTTGCAAGGAATTTCGGGAAAAATTCAAATTGTACGAAAATATGAAAAGTCTGTCGAAGTATCGACGAGCAGCCCGGAAAATAGATGACCGGTCCTACGACTTCGACCCTCTTGCCGCCCCAAGAAGCGGACGTGAAACGATGCTACAACTGCGGGGGAAAAACCACGATCACGAAACTGTAAATTTCTCGATCAAGGACCTCGATGCTTCAGGTGCGACGAATTTGGACATAAAGGATACGCTTGCCCGAAAATAACGTAGAAGAAGCCCGAATGATCACGTTAATATTGCGATGCGAAGAAATGACTCCCGACAATCGGCGATGATTACTCCCTACGATCATCTCAAGATGCCTTCTACCCCGATTGTGATGCCTGTGAAGATACAAGGTACTGATTTTGATGGTTTTACTCGATTCTGGTGCCGATCTGAACTTGATTAAATCATCATGCTTACGATCGATACGAGTTAGACAACGAAAGACTGTGTAACTTTTAATGGTCTCGGGACTGCAGCAATGCCAATTTAAATCGAAGAGTCGCTTTGTTGAAACGATTTCGGTGAAGATGGAGAACAATTCGAACTTGAATTTCACGTGGTAGATGACGATTTGGCTGCCTTACGATTTAGTTTTGGGTGTCGACAAAACTTCTCGATTGTGTAGAGCTCGTTCTGAAAAATTCTAAAATTGTTTCGATGACGAAAATTTATGACTGTCCGAAAAGAATTTCGATCAAGGATACCGGTACTGCTCATGAGGTGGGACTTCCGAAGTATTTCGTCTCCTACTTGCGAAAAATTGAAAACCCTGTTTCTGGCGCTTTCAAGACGAATGTTCCCATCAGGAAGTTACGACGACGACGTGCCCCGCCTGAAGAGAAGATCACGACGATTCAAGAATGCGACGATTCCTACACGCGAGAACTCGATGTTGACGAAGATACGAATACCAATCGTCAGCTTGTGTCACGAGGAATGAAATCGAAAGTCATCAGAAAATCACACGACATGGAACATATCGGAAGCGAAATGGGTGGCAAGAAGACGAAAGAATTGATGGCGAGGGATGGAAGAACACGAAAGCATTACTTTCGGAACATAACGACGAGGATGACGACGACACTCGAAGGAAAATGCATACGTGAAGCAAGCCGAGGCGATTCGAAACAATCCCTTACGAAGACGATTCCAGCGACGACTTACGAGATCGGATGTTCACAACGAAAGGGTTGCACGACCAACAGAAGACCTCAGTCTACGACGCAATCAAAGATGCGGCCACTACGAACGAACGAAGTAGTCAAGCAACTGGGACACCAAAGATGCATCAGATCGACGACAAGGAACGACGAAGGACCTAGGACGGCGATGACCAACGCAGACTGCTTCACGCCGTGGCTTCGGGACGACGACGGTTCATCCGGGACGGATGACGGGGATGGCCGAGAGGTTGTAGGGGTTAACCATGCCCGACTTGTGACGTCACCGCCTGGTGTGAGTGAAGTGTAGTGTAGTGAGGCTAGGCGGGTTTTGTCAGTTAGAGTCCAGAACGTTCGATGTGATGTGAAAACGAGAAGTTCGATGTAAATTGTGTAGAAAAGAAGTACGTGGTGATTTGTAAAGATAAAAAGAAGTTGTGATTATTAAAAAAGACAGTGCCGATGAAACCATTCTATTTATTTCTCACCCCAACACCACATTTATGCCATCGATTCCTCGTGCAATTTTACATAGAAATCAATATCCTGTTTGTGCGATTTTGAAAATTCGTATTTTGACTTCAAGGGTGCCACTGGGGCCCATTGGAAGCTTGACCCGTTGACGCTCGGACACGTGTCAACCACAAATTTTTTGATGTAGAATCGCCAAAAAAAAGTTTGGCCTGATCGGCTTCCCATTTACAGTTACCTCCACTTGTTAGCTTGATAAAAAATTGGTTTAAATGGCATAATAAACTGAGCTACACCCATTTCGTTAGGTTTTCCAATCTCAATCCGTCTTGGAGTTCATGTCTTGGAGTTAAAATGATTTTTCATTAAAAAAACATTTTTTTCGCATAAAACCGTCAATATCTCTAATTCCTTTAATAATTTCAAACTTACGGTGCCAGATTTGGAATCAGCGTTAAATTTTACATTAGAAATGTTAGTTTTTAATCATTCATGATATGTAACCACAAAGCACAAACATAAAATAGGTGAACGTTTTATGTTGTTTCAGGCTAAGTAAATATGCTTGGTAATTTTTTTCATCAAGGTTAAAAAGTTCTTTAAATGGAGAAGTTTTTACAAAAAAGTGAAAATCTCTAGCCTTTGAAATGCAGTTTTGGCGAAATTTTGAAGGAAAAAAAAACTATTATTTCTAATCTAAAAAATGCTGATTCCATTTAGAGGCATTTCTATATGAATCTGTTAAGGGGCCGTGTAGCGCCTGTCTCTATCTCAGCGATCTCCTCCCTCCCGCCCATCCCCACTCATTTAACTGGTCTCTGATTCGTTCAAAAACCCGCGTGATTCTAAACTTATCGAAAATCTATTTCAATGATTACTAAAGATTGAATCAGCCGAACTAATTCAAAATTTGCACACCTATTTTTTTCAGTATGTGGAGCGCATTAAACTAAAAAAAAAAAGTAAAAAAAGGTTTAAACAATTTTTTTTTTAATATAAAGAGTCCGGATCATTTTTCTATGAGCTATCATTGAAAAACTGTTTTCCCTTAATTTGTTAAATTATCTATTTTACCAATATTATAATATTTCAAGGGTCATAGGACAAGGGAACTGTAAATTTACAATAATGTATTAAGGTTTACGTAATATTATAGTTGAAGTAAATGTCACACGTGAAGTGTGTCACGTGTGAAGGATCACGTTTCGCAAAATTGATCCTGAGGGAAAACGATTGTTTGGAGCCTATAATCAAGACGTCTTTTAGTTGAGAACAGGCCGAACGAGAAAAAAAAAACCAAGGCTGCTATAAATAATGCCTCAAATTACTCTCCCCCTCCCATCTCTTGTTATAAATCATTAAAACTTCATGCTGCGTATAAAATACCTACTTTCGAGTAAAGAAGACAGAGGCCCCTCACCCGTGGTAAAAATAACCCGACTAATTTATAACTCGAGAGTTTTCCCCCCTTCCACCCAATGAGACGCTTAAAAACCAACACCGGACATTCATTAAAATGGGGAAGACGCTTCCGAAATGATGGATGAGAGCGAAAACGAAACATTATCCATTCATAAGGAAAAGATCTGGTAGTTATGAAAGTGGAACCACCAAAAAGGAATTTTCTTAAAATTTCCTCTAAATTGGCAGGGCGGAATGCTGACTCGTTCCTAGCCCCGACCTCCGTAAGCCCAACCTATGGTGAAT
Organism: Orius laevigatus; assembly: GCA_018703685.1. NCBI lineage: Eukaryota > Metazoa > Arthropoda > Insecta > Hemiptera > Anthocoridae > Orius > Orius laevigatus. The sequence goes on from JAGWEN010000085.1 coordinate 46,966, forward strand.
CCATTTATCATCCATTTATTGAGGAGGGTGGGAAGGTGATGGAGAAGTGGGGGGAGAGATAGAGGGATTCTGTGTGGGAGGGTCGAGGAGGTTAGGGGAGGTGATGGGAAAGTGGGGGGAGGTAGTGGAATGCTGTGTGGGAGGGTTGAGAAAAGTGGGGGCGGTGGTGGAGAAGTGGGGGGAGATAGTGGGATTCTGTGTGGGAGGGTCGAGGAGGTTAGGGGGGGGTGATGGGAAAGTGGGGGAGGTAGTGGAATGCTGTGTGGGAGGGTTGAGGAGGTTAGGGGAGGCGATGGGAAAGTGGGGGAAGGTAGTGTAATGCTGTGTGGGAGGGTTGAGAAAAGTGGTGGCGGTGATGGAGAAGTGGGGGGAGATAGTGGGATTCTGTGTGTGAGGGTCGAGGAGGTTAGGGGAGGTGATGGGAAAGTGGGGGAGGTAGTGGAATGCTGTGTGGGAGGGTTGAGAAAAGTGGTGGCGGTGATGGAGAAGTGGGGGGGGAGATAATTGGATTCTGTGTGGAGGGTCGATGAGGTTAGGGGAGGTGATGGGAAAGTTGGAGGTAGGAGAATGCCGTGTGGAGAGTCGAGGAGGATAGGGTAGGTGATGGGAAAGTGAGAAGAGATGGTAAAACGCTAGAGGGAGGGGAGGACAATGGCACCATGCTATCCATGCTATCCTGACATATCCTTGACAATAAAAATTGCATAGTTGGAAGTATGAGCAAATTAGCAATTTTTTCTCTTAGCATATTAAATTTTCGATAAGATTGTGATTTTTGACTTTATTATATAGCTTACCAAAAGTTTTTATTTAAAAAAAAATCAATGATAAAGATGGGGGTTTGTTGGTTCAGCGGCTACAGTATTGAACATCATCAAATCCTGGTAACCTAGCGACCTCCTTCATGACGTCACGGGTCTCATTAAAAAAACGTGTTATATTGTATAAACATATGTTATACAACGTCCCACGTGATAATCCTTCATTGAAGTTAGGGAAAAGTTGTATAATTTTATTATTCACGAGAAAAAAAAACAAAAGGGATGAAAAATTCTTTCCCATCTCGACGCGCTTGAAGTTTTATTTGTCAGAGGAATTCCGGGCCCATAAATCATACCTTTTCTCGACAAAGGTTTACGATCGTAAAATAAGGAAAATATCTTTGTTTTTTCAATTAATATAAACAATATTTTAATGATTTTTATTGATTTCGCATCAAATGTTTTTTATGTTGATTCGATCGCATTTGTATTCAAAACGTAGCCCGTGGGGGCCTTTACGGGACGGTGAGGGAGGAATTCGGTTTTCGAAGAAAAAAAGAGGAAAAAAGAGGGGGAGGAGGCTTTAGGGAGAAAGTGGCTCATTCTCTTAAGTAGCCATTACTTCCGGCTAAAACCCTTTAGCTAACACTAGGTATTTTCTTCCTCCCCTCGGAATTTTTCGGAACATCCTAATACCTTAAAAAGTCTTCTATTTTGTCTTCAATCATGAGAGTTCATTTTTTATTAAGTTAATATTGTAAGTCAGCTATGATAAAAACTGAACTTAAATCGAGCTATTCCATGGAATATCACATACAACTTTTAATAATGTTACATATAAAAGATTCTGTTTATTTTGCAGGCAGAGGAGTGAAGGGGTGAAAAATGGCGACCCTTCACTGGGATAAACTCTCGCCGGCAGAGTTTCAGCAGCTTCAAGACTTCGCCTCGTGTAAGTGTTGGAACAATTTTCTTCATTGAAATACAAATTTCATAAATCATTCCATTCATCCTCAAATCGGGAGCGATTTACCAAGTTTTAAGGTGACTTATTAAGTTGGTAAACTTTCGCGGTAATTGTATACCATCTGTCGTAGGCCTAAAATCCGAGGATTATTGTTACATAAAATCAATTGACAAGGAACGTTTTCCAATTATCATCACGGGCTCCGTTTCTCGAAGGGAAACCCGCGAAATTGCTTCTACCCCTAAAACTAATTTGATTTTGAACTAATATTTAATTTGAGTTTTGTCTTCCTCTGGCAAACAAGACGTCCTGAATATACATTTTATAAGTATAATTTACATTTTATTACAAAATTACCCTCCTAATTTTCAAACAATTTTTTAAATTAGGTCCAGGATGTCCTGAACCATTTCATACGAGTTTGGGTCCTCCTAACGTTATTCTGAACCATTTTACAGCACCAGTGAAATGATGTGAAAAAAACATTGGAAAATACAGCAGCAAAAACATGGGAAAAAAAGGCCCCATAAATTGGTTGAATGGTACTTTTAGCGGATTTCCGGAGGAAAGCAGGCTATTGGGGTCGGCCTAACGGCGGCTTTCGGCTTAGAGGCTTATATATTCGTAATCAGGATGATCTCCTGATCACGAAAATATAGGTCATTCCAAACCTTGGGATATACAGGGTGGAAACTTACTAGTGTCTCCCCAGGTTAAATCGAAAACGGTTGACGATAGAGAAAAAAGTTAAATGGTAACTCAACTTTATTTTTGATGTAGTTGCTGAATCTTTAATGTTATTTTAGGTTTTCGACCCGGAAAGCCAAAATAATTTTTCTATCTCGCTTGGATGAAGGAGCAGAAAAAAAAGTTAAATCGTAACCCTCCCTATTTTGGCCCAAAAAAGCAAAATATTATGACCGCTTTGACCCTGCTCTTGAACTGTAGTTGGGAAGAGCAAAAATTCATTTTTTCGAAAGTTGACTAAAACGATTTTTGTCAACTTCTGCCCAAAATCACTGAAAGGAAGAAAAAAATTTTTTTCATTTCAAATCTTCATAAAAATTGATATCTCCAGGTTTTTTTGGGGTGCTCAGTTCGAATATGACGTTTTTTTTGGCGAGGAAAGTTTTCCTCAGGTAGTTTCCATACTTTAAAGTGGTTTTTCAGTGGTTTTTCGGTGATAACTCAAAAAATAATAGTCCTAGAATTTTTTAAATTATTCCATTGCATTCCTCATGCCATTTTACATGGGAATCCATATCGTTTTAGTCAACTTTCGAAAAAATGAATTTTCGCTCTTCCCAACAACAATTCAAGAGTAGGGTTAAAGCGGTCATCATATTTTGCTTTTTTGGGCCAAAATAGGGAGGGTTACTAATTAACTTTTTTTCTGCTCCTTCGTCCAAGCGAGATAGAAAAATTATTTTGGCTTTCCGGGTCGAAAACCTAAAATAACTTTATAGATTCAGAAACTACATCAAAAATAAAGGTGAGTTGCCATTTAACTTTTTTCTCTATCGTCAACCGTTTTCGATTTAACCTGGGGGGACACTAGTAAGTTTCCACCCTGTATATGTAACTCGAGCTAGGATTCTTTGAATTAAACGATACTTGGTATTTAGAGCTCTTGTGTCACCAGCTAGAAGCCTATTAAAAACGGCTTGAATCGAGAAAGCGGTTCTGGTACTTCGCTTAGGGCATAAAGGGCATTTTTCGTGATTTTCTCGGAACCTGAAGGTTTGAGATGGTTGAAAATCGTGATGGGGATGTCTGATAAACCGCAGACCGTATTAAGAACGTTTCAAATCACGGAAGATGTTCTGGGACATGCTAAGGGGCCTAAATGGAGTTTCGTGATTTCTTCGATACCGGAAAGTTTGAGATGGTTGGAAATGGTGACGGAAATATATTATGGCCCGTGGACCATAGTAGAAGACAGTTGAAATCGTCTAAGCGGTTCTGGGACTCTCCTGAGGGACTTAAATGGAATTCCGTGATCTTAGGAAATGAAAGCAGGAGATGGTCGAAATTGATCATAGGAGATAATAGGGGGAGATAATCAAAGATAGGATTTGGGGAGGCCTTTCCGGAGGAAATCTGCTGCTTCTCGAGGCTGCCTCGAAGCTTTTTACCTACTTATCCTGCTATACCTACCTTTTCATTCTCGGATGGTCAATTGAGGATTTAAATGTTTGAATTCTTTTGTAATTATCATAAAAAATGTATTTAGGAAAGGGTTTTGAATTTGGGGGAAATGAAGGTCCGTCGGGAGGAGCGTTAAACATGCTCACATAATTTATCGGTCCGTTCTCGGAGCTTTATCGGTCTCGGGCTGTTAATAAAAATTTCAAGAGGCCGTCGGGGGTGCAAAGCTTCCTTACGAGTTCCCTCAGCCTGACTTAACTTGAGGCAAATTGTGTGGAGGAAATTATTAATAAGCCGGGGGTTACGCTCCCCTTCACCGTTGAGCCCGCAAATTCCGAGACTTTCCAGCTCAATTTGACGTGACACATTCTGATTTATTAAACCCGTAATTTCCCTTTTTTTAATTAAAAAATAATAAAGGATATAGCGTTTTTTTGATAAAAAAAATATATAGAAAGGTTGCATAATTCCTTACGTAAGAAATAAGTGGTAAATTACCTTATAATTTCACTTTTTTCATGTATTTCAGTAATATCCTTAACGATATTTCATTTTCAAGCAAAGTACCATATCATTACAAAGATTAATCTACTTTTGAAGGGCCCTATCCTGCAAGAGGTGGTGTAAAATATTTTATTGTTTTATATGGTCCATTTGGGTCCCAATAACATGCTAAAGAGTGCCAATAAGTGCGGTACAACAGGCAGGCGAAAAACCTCTGCTTTTTTTCAGTTTTCTGTCTATAACTCAAAAACGGGACGTATTTTGTGGAAAACACTTTAGTAGTAAATTAAAGAAAACACAATTCTGCGTCGATTAAAAAAAAGTTTGCTAAAATCGGTCCACTAGACAAGTTTTTACAGGCGATCAAAAAAAGTTCATTTTTTCAATTTTTCAAAAAAATTATTTATTTTGTTAAAAAAGCGTAGTGGATCCTAAAGAAATCGAATTCGAACCATTCTTCTACCCTTATTTTGTTTATAAAGCTCTCTTTTTGTGAATTTTAGTTGTAAGACTTTTCACAAAAGGTTAGGGTTAGACGAAGATAAAGTAAACTTAATAAAACGTTAAAGGAAGTAAGTAAACTCATGTCACAATGGAAATACAGACTGACAGAAACAATACAAAAGGTCCGATATTAAGAGGGTTTCGAGATCAAAAGGCGCATATAAATCAAATATTAAAAAAGTAGATTTGAGGCTATTTACATTTTCAAGAACTTTAAAAGAAAACCTTCTTTTTACCATCTTAAAAATATTGTTTTTTTAATCTTTTCAGATTCGAGTAAGACAGTTCAGTCGGTTTTAGACGAGTTCGGCGGATCGGGACCTCTTTCAAAATACAGCCCGGATGGGGTAAGTAATCGAATTTACATACTTATAAGCCAATTTAACCCGTCAACTCTGTCAAACTCGATCGTTTACACGGTTCCCGCCTGATTTTTGTCGAATTAAAGTCAAGTGCATCAAAAAATGAATAAATAAACCTCTCAAAAATGTCCGTCACTTCTTAACCTTTGAAATGAGACTAGCCGTTCTCCTGCTTGATTAACGAAAAATGGAAAATTTTGACCATCGATATCTCCTGAACGGCTTGACCCATCATGACGCCGGAAAGCTCAATAGACGCAGAATGTTAAAACCCTTCGTTTTGTATTCAGTAGTCAAGTCCTTAGAACCTATAGTTATGGAGCTAGAGGTCAAAAACTTAAAAAAGTGTCTATTTGGGACAACTCTTTTTTAGCTAAACAAATAATTTTTTTTTGAAAAATCATGTTTTTCGATCGCCCGTAAAAACTTGTCTATTAAACCGATTTTAGCAAACTTTTTTTTAATCGACGCAAAATTTTGTCTTCTTTAATTTACTACTAAAGTATTTTCAACAAAAAAGGTCCCGTTTTCGAGTTATACGCAGAAAACTGAAAAAAGTGACTCTTTAAAACATGTTGTTGGCGATCAAATGGACCATTTAAAACAATAAAATCGTTTACACCACCTTTTGCAGAATAGAGCCGATTTGCTCTTTAGACTGTACTAAAAGTAAATATTTTTATAAATCGCCTGAAAATATTGGCAACCGAAAACAATATTTTTGAAAAGAGGGAAACGATATTTTTAGAAGTTTACTTTTACTACGGGTACGAAACGAGGCTCTTGAAATCCCCGCCCTTCAATATTGAAACTGTTTGCCTCCGGCTGCGTCAATCCATACGTCAGCGGGAACGTCATAACGGTGACGTCATAGATATTCAAACTGATGGGTGGGGAAAAGCCGTGGAAACCGCGCTGTTTAAAAGGCCAATAGCGTTCTTGTTTATTTTATGAAACGACCCGTTTGAAATTGTTAACAAGGTTTGTACAAACCGTTTTGTTTTCCTAAACATTTTAATTCGCAGACATATACACACTTTTTGTTTACCAATATTTGTAAGGGTGGGAATGTTTAAATGTAAGAATAGAAGAAATATTTACTCTAGGATTTTATATACTCAATTTTAGGCTATGTTTTATGGTGAATTGATTTTTAATCTGGAAAGGATTGAGCTTAAGGGGAAAAATAAGAACAAAGCATTAATTGGGGGAAGTTTGATGGATTACCTATCACTAAGGTACGGTTTTTTCCGACCTCCTTTTATCATAATTTAATCACAATTTTTCTATAGTTATCATTAATCCAAGAATGGGTGAAAAATGGGCCCCAAATTACAAAAGGTGCACTACATAGTAGTTTTTTCAATTTTATATTGTTACCATTAGGTAGCTCTAAATCCAAGCCATAAATGTAAAGTGAGCAATTTTATCAAAAACCGGCGTTTAGGTAATTTTTGAACATCGATATCTCCTGAATGGCCGAACCGATTTTGGCTTTTGAAAGCTCATTAGACGCAGAATTTAATAATCTTTCTTTTTTTACTTCATGGTTAAGTCGCTAAAACGCATTGTTTTTGCGCTAGAGATCAAAAACTGAAAAAAGTCCCAAATTTGGCCGGTTTATTCAAAATGGCGGACGAAGCACAAAGGGTGGGGAAACGCAAACTTGGATTTAGAATAAACAAATAATAAACAAGATGAAATCCTAAGATAAAATAGTGCACCTTTTGCAATTTCAAACTCTAATTGTCTTATTATGTTGGGAAATTTTTGTTTTTTTGCACCTTAACACATAAATCTCCCCTACGATTTGGACCCTTTCAATCCTCTCGCCGGAAAATTGCCAAATATTGCGACCAATTTGAAAAACGTCCCCTTTTTTTGCATATGACAACCGAAATGTTTCGTAATATGTTTTTGGATGGGAGTTTGCGGGAAGAGGGGAAGGAAATAAAAGGAAATTCCGGAAAAGGGAAGGAGAGGACGGGGCGTCATGTTGAGGGAATCGAATCCAATTTTCGTATCCACCGTATCTCTAAACGGTTTTGAAACTTCACTCTTTTCACCACGTACGATTGTTTTTAGCACTTTATTTCCAGCCCCCCTCAATAAGTCAGAGGTAGTTGCAGTTCCAGAGTTATAAATCCGTACTTTGACCTTAATAGTGGGTACCTACCTGTAAAAAAGGATGATACGTCATCGGTTCCCGTGAGGTGATTATGAGTCTAGCGAACTTCCAGTGATATGAGTCTTTCCAGACAATCTAAGCCTGGGGGTAAAAAAAAAAAAGGTATTTTGTTTATCTACTGAAATTTGTAGGGGTAGGTCCCCTGATTAACCACAAAAAAGTCACCTCCCGAAACCCGTGAGGATTGGCGTCTAGAGCATTTTTAAGGTGATTTTTTTCGTTTTTTCTGCAATATCTCGAAAACCGTTAGTCGTAGGCGAAATAATATTTAGTACAAAATTAAAGTTAATTAAATTTTCTATAATTTTAGGCTAATATGGTTTTTTCGTAGGACCAAACGTTTCTGAGCTACGAGGTCTCAAAAAACCGGGGTTTCTATTTTGACCTCTAAAGGACAGAAGACGTCATTTAATCAAAAAAGTGTACTTAATAAAAGTTGTAGAGAATTCAATTACCTTTAAAAACCAACTCTCAAAAAGCAAAATGTCCGCTCAGAGCACGAATTTCGATAAACAAGAAATTAGGTCGTCCGCTCAGAGCACACAGCCTTCCTAGGACCCTGAAATTTTGTGAGCAGGTTCCTTTGAGATATAGTAGAACCTAAAAATCAAATCCCAAAAACAAAATCTTAAAAATTATAGAGCTCTGGTCTGGTTTTTGACAACTTTAAGGGTGGAAATCGAGAATTAGAGGCTTTAGAGCCATCTTTTGATCTGTAGACAGTGTTTAGAATCAAAGTAAACCAATTAAACCCTTTTATGTCGAGATATCCGTTTCCGGAAAATGAGTTGAAGATTTTATAATAAAATTTTCTTTCATTATGTCATGTCTTCATAGATGGGGTTCTTGCTTTATTATGATAGAAGAGGGGTGACAATATTACACATCTGACAGTTGACTGAAGCCCGTTTATGAACCTATATTAAAAGTGTCGTATACAAGGGAAAAAATAGGTTTTTTTTAAAATCAAGGCTTATTGCCAATAGCAACCTTATTTTACCCTGGACACATCAATAACTCTGAAATACCGTTTATCTGATATTTTGGTGAAAACGAAGTTATTTTTCCCTTTTGGATTTTCTGTTATAGTCTTTCCGGAATAAAATTCGACATGGGACCGTTCGACCGTGAGCGGATCGGAAAGAGTTTGTGCTTTATTGGTCCTCTCATTCGAGGTCGATTCCGTATCGTTAAGTTTTTGGCCTGAGGGGTCCTTAGGGGGATGTAGGAGATCTCTTTTATGGAGAAAAAAAAACTAATTCGGTCCGAAAACCCAAAAATAACGAGTTTTTTCTCGTTATAAAAGTAATGAATTTGCCAAAATTGGAGAATTACAACAAAGGATCTGTTTTAAAGCTTTTTCTTCCTGAATATTATTTATTTATGGTGGAGGAAAAAAAAAGGAAATGTCGCGTCGCGAGTAATAAGATGTAAATAATAAAGTTAATGAAAGAGAAGAGATAGGGTGCAGCGGGCTGAGAGAGGAGGGGCTCTCGAAAAAGCTGGTCGATAGCGTCATAGCTACGGTGACGTCACAACCGTGACGTCATTTCACCCCGGCGGGCTTAACGGGGTAAACGCCTTTAACCCGCCCCACATCGCTTCCCCGCTTTTCCTCACTTATCTCGGTCAATCCGGAATCGGTTTTTTTTTATCTCCACTAAAATTCGGTTTTAGCTTAAAATGTCTGAAAGGATTTAGAGAAAAAAGCAACTTGCATTTTAAAGATTGGACTAATTTTCTCTAGTTTCAAATAAAAACAATGTCCCTCGAACGTTTTGAATAAATAGAGCACGTTCCCGAAAAGCATTTTTATTCAGTTCGTTAATGGAGCCATGTTTTTCGCGTCGTTGAATCCTTTCTTTCCCTTCGCGGGGCCAAGTCGAGCCTGGAACGTGACCCATGATGTGTAAGATCAACTTCAGGCTTTGGTTATTTTACATCAAAACGACGCCAACGCTTTTTTTCTTAACCAAAACCACGCTCATGCATACATAACCTATGAGACGAAGATGTGCCCGGATTTAATTTCTGTTTTTACTTTAAAAAAAAAAAAATTATTTTTAATATTTAAAACGTCGAGAAAAGTTAAAAATTCATTTTAAGTTGGCCAATATTGAGCTCAGCATCCTTTTTTTGGATACATACGAGGTGGGGGGTGGGGTGGGGGGGCTTGGAGGGTATACTGATGAGGAAGTCAAGTATAATTCAACCTCAAATGTGAAGTAACCGACAACTTTTAGCACCTGGGCGGGGTCGGATAGGCCCACTGGGAGATCGGGAAATTCCAAAGGGTCGCTATAACGTGCAGGGCCGGTCAATTTACAAGCAGAGACGTTTTTAGCTTGATTTCCTTTTTGGACACAAGGGGCACTTTTAAGCTTCATTTTTGATCCTTTTTTGACGCTAGGGGCCTTATGGATTAAATTAGATTTCGTTCTTTTACGAAAAAATGGCCTCTTTTAGCTCGATTTTTTTTATCCTTTTTGGACACTAGGGGCCTATTTTGTCATAAAGGAATTTTCTGTACATAGGTCAGTACGTTAAAAGGACCCCTGGTGTCCGAAAAGGATAAAAAATAAAGCCAAAAGAGCTTGCTTTATCGTAAAAGAACGAAATATAGTTAAATACGGCCCCTGGTGTCCAAAAAGGATTTTAAAAAAATCAAGCTTGAAAGGGCCCTTAAGTGTCCAAAAAGGATTTAAAAAATCAATCTAAAAAGGGCCCCTAGTGACCAAAAAGAATCAAAATCCGCTAAACATCAAGCTAAAAAGGGCCCCTAGTGACCAAAAAGAATCAAAATCCGCTAAATAATCAAGCTAAAAAGCGCCCCTAGTGACCAAAAAATCAAAATCCGCTAAAAATCAAGCTAAAAAGGGCCCCTAGTGACCCAGAATAGTCTAAATCCGCTAAAATCAAGCTACAAAGAGCCCCTAGTGACCAAAAAGAATCAAAATCCGCTAAACATCAAGCTAAAAAGGGCCCCTAGTGATCCAGAATAGTCTAAATCCGCTAAAATCAAGCTAAAAAGAGCCCCTAGTGACCAAAAAAAATCAAAATCCGCTAAAAATCAAGCTAAAAAGTAAAAAGAGCTCCCAGTGGCCAAAATGAATCAAAATCCGCTAAAAAATCAAGCTAAAAAGCGCCCCTAATCGTCCCCTAGCTTTGATTTTTGATCCCTTTTGGACTCTAGGGGCCTCTTTAACTAGATACTATTCCTTTACGACAACTATTACCCATTTTAACTCAATTTTTGATCCTTTTTGGACACTAGGGCCCTATATGCCATAAAGGAATTTTTAGTACAAATGTCAGTACAAAAGGGCGCCTAGTGTCCAAAAAGGATCAAAAATCAAGCTTAGAAGGGCCCTCCTATTTGTCATAAAGGAATGGTACCTAGCTACCTTGATTTATGATCCCTTTTTGGACACTAGGTGCCCTTTTAAGCTTGAATTTTGGTCCTTTTTGGGCCTCATGGCTTATTTAATCAGATTTTTTCGTTCTTTTGCGACAAAATGACCCTTTTTGGTTTGGTTTTTGATCCATTTTGGACACTAGGGGCCCTTTTAACTAGATACTTTTCTTTTACGACAAATATGACCCTTTTTAGCTCGATTTTTAATCCTTTTTAGACACAGGGGACTTTTTTTAATACTCCCGATGGTGAAGGTGGTGCTTTTTGAGATGTAAATTTTACCTATCCGACCCTGGGTCAGTTTGATGGAAAAAGAGAAGGACCGTATTTTCGTAAAACAAATTAAGGTGATTCCTTTGTTTGCTGAGGCGATCAAAAAGTTTTGTGGATGAAGTAAAAGATGGGAGGGGACAGGAAGTCTCTTTGTTTTCACAACTTTCCTTTTGTTTCTTTGAGAAAAGAGAAAAAGTGTGTCGGAGAGGTTGAATAAGGTTCCAGATTATTCACATAATGGTCCTAATCAACCCTCCCAAAAGAAAGAATTTTTTTTTAAAGAATCATGATTCCCCTAGAGATTCAAACTTGAAATAACCTCTTATAAAAAGTAAATAATCTCATCTTTCTTAAATCACCAAAAAATTCAACACCAATATTTCAAAAGCGATTTGACCTATAAATCTTGATTTATGCATGTAATACTTCCCAAAGCCCCTTCATAAAAAAATACAAAAAAAAAATTTTTTTTTTGTCATATCTCGCATGAAAGAGGATATTGTCCAATATACCCTTTATTATTTATGAATTGAACCTCATGAGATATTCGCAAGTTAATATTCCGACGTCCTACACATAAATCGTTTCTCCGGACCGTTTTGAGAACAATATATATCATTATTCGGACATTTTTCACATTCTATTATTGGGTTTTTATAATGTTAAATTATGCAAATTGTGCGATATTGAAAGAGAAATCAATTTCGTATCGAAACCCTTGGGGGTTTCAACGAGGAACCTGACAGGGCTGAAATTTCATCAACTCCATTTGCATACGTTGAAAGTTTAGGGGGCGTATTAATATGCGCGCGTGGCTTAAGTTATGATTAAATTTCAAAGATGAATTTTCAAACCGAGTTGTAAAAACAATGAAAATCAACTGTTTTAAGACCTGTTTACTTTTTCAAAAAGAAAGTTATTTGTATTACCCTAAGAAGATTAGGGCTAGGAACGCGGCAGCATTCCGCCTCCCAAAGAATTGTAACTCCAGTAAAATATCACCTGGATAAGAAGTGTTTTTATCTTGTCGATAAAGGGTCAAAATCTGTCTAAAAACTTTTTTTGTCATAATAGGTCAATTTGCATGAAAATGGTCTTTCCTTGTCGAAAAAGGTTCAAGATCAGGTTGAAAAGGGTCTTATATTTTCTAAATGTATCAAAATCAGGGTGAGAAGGGGTTTATCTTCAAAAAGGATAAAAATCTGTCTAAAAGGTGTCTTTTCTCTTGTTAAAAAGTTCAAAATCTGACTGAAAAGGGTCTTTTGTTATCGAAAAAGGTTCCTTAATCTGTCTCAAAAGTGTCTCATCTTCTCCGAATGTATAAAAAACAGGCTGAGAAGGGTCTTATCTTGTCAAAAAGGTTCAAAATCTGGCTGAAAAGGGTGTTTTGTTATCGAAAAAGCTCAAAAATCTGTCTAAAAAGTTACATATCTTGTCCAAATGTATCAAAATCAGGCTGAGAATAGTTTCATTTAGTAAAAAATGTTCGAAATCTGGCTGAAAAGGGTCTTATCTTGTCAAAAAGGTTCGAAACTTGGCTGAAAAGGGTCTTATCTTGTAAAAAAAAAGGTTCAAAATCTGGCTGAAAAGGGTATTTTGTTATCGAAAAGGCTCAAAATTTGTCTAAAAAGTTACTTATCTTGTCCAAATGTATCAAAATCAGGCAGAGAATGGTTTTATCTTGTCAAAAAGGTTTGAAATCTGGCTGAAAAGGTTCTTATCTTGTAAAAAAGGTTCAAAATCTGGCTGAAAAGGGTATTTTATTATCGAAAAGGCTCAAAATCTGTCTAAAAAGTTACTTATCTTGTCCAAATGTATCAAAATCAGGTAGAGAATGGTTTTATCTTGTCAAAAAGGTTTGAAATCTGGCTGAAAAGGGTATTTTATTATCGAAAAGGCTCAAAATTTGTCTAAAAAGTTACCTATCTTGTCCAAATGTATCAAAATCAGGCTGAGAATGGTTTTATCTTGTCAAAAAGGTCCGAAATTTGGTTGAAAAGTGTCTAATCTTGTCAAAAAGGTTCGAAATTTGGCTGAAAAGGGTCTTATCTTGTCAAAAAGGTTCAAAATCTGGCTGTAAAGGGTATTTTGTTCTCTAAAAGGCTCTAAATCTGTCTAAAAAGGGTCTTATATTGTCAAAATATATCAAAATCAAGCTGTAAAGGGTCGTACAGTGTCAAATAAGCTAAAAATCTGTCTAAAAAGTGTCTTATCTTGTCGAAATGTATCAAAATTAGGCTGAAAAGGGTCTTATCTTGTTAAAAAAGGTTCAAAATCTGTCTGAAAAGGGTCTTATCCTGTCAAAAATGCTCAAAATCATTCTGAAAAGAGTCTTATCTTGTCAAAAAGGCTCAAAATCTGTCTGAGAATTGTTTTATTTTGTCCAAATGGATCTAATTCACGCTGAGAAGGCTTTTATCCCGTCAAAAAGGCTCAAAAATACACAAAATTTCAAAACTACACAATGCGTAAAATCACGCACAATGCGTACCATGTGGTCACCTTGGGGGTTCCACTTCCATAACCACCAGAACTTTTGCTCGAAATTTTTAAAAAAATATTTTCTCATTTTCTTAGAAAGCATTTGTAAATTAAACTTCGAGATTATGAACTTTTTGTGTATGAGTGAAAGAAATGGTGTATCTTTGGAAGGATGTGAAAGGGCCGTTTTTGGACAAAGCGAAGCCCGAGGCGAAATGGCAGATTGTCTAAAATGGGAGATGATGTAAAGAATATTTGCCGTCCTCGTATAGGGAGAAGGGAGGTTTTAAGATGAAGGATGGGATGACAAACAATCCGAGCCTCCTTCCACGTCCTTGGCCCCTCAAAGAATCCCCTCCGCCCTTCCCACTTATCAAATTTACAAGCTCCTCATTTTCTCGCCCAGCCCAAAAACGGCGAAATAATCACCCGGAATATGCAGAAGAATTTGAACACGTCCCTTCTTAACGTTATTATAACTTGAGGGGAACATTCCTGCCCTCTCCGAGGTAATTAATTTAGTTTCAATGCCTGTATACGTTAACTTCTGGCACAACCGGATTAGTTATATTCGGTTCGCTGCTTTGTTACAATTAAGCCTTAAAGAAGATAAATTACCTAATATTCAAAATAGTCACAAGAGGTGCTTTTCACTATAAACAGCTCCTTTAGGACCAAAGTTTAACACAAATTTGACAAGAATTTCGTCATTTTTTTTTAATTTCGTGGATATTTTGATGATGGATCGCTTTCTTAACATGATGAGTTCCTTTTTTGTCACTTACGATGAATCACGTTTAAATTTCATTATTAAAAATAAGCTTATTTTGACGACATTGATTTATCGTTTGATTATCCGAGATAGTCGACAAGTTTTTCGGTGAAAATCATCCCCTCTTCTTCCCAGTGTGTAGTTGACGTGTAATTAACTTTGGATTAAACCGTTTCCCTTTGCCCTCGCCCGTTGTAAAGGTACAAAAACTGTTCAATAAAGGTCGGTGCCGATTTAATTTCCACTAAAAAGTACGAATTTATTGAGAAAAAGTGTAACCAAAATGTATAACTTTTGAGCAATCCAGGACTCAACTCGGATTGAGCTTCCTCAGCTCCCCTTACATTGGGCGGATCGACTTGAAATTTTTAGAGCTTTTTCTTATCATGTTAACCTAGATTTGTACCAAATTTTAGGTAAAAGGGTTCACCGTGGGCTGAGAAACGTATTCAGAAATAATTGAATGAACATTCAACTCAAATCAATGGCGTCAAAAGAGGGGGGGGCCTAAAAATTTTTCCCTCCAATGTCTCATGAAAATCCTCCTCAAATCTTACCTTTAGCATCCTGATTCCAGCCAGTTTTCAACTACATAGTAGGGTTCCATTTCCACGGGAGTATTAAAAAACCCTTAAAAATCAAGCTAAAAAAGGGGCCCTATTTGTCATTAAAAAAATAATATCTAGTTAAATGGTCCCCTAGTGCCCAAAAATCAAGCCAAAAAAGGGCCCTATTTGTCGGGGGGGAAAATCTAGTTGGGCCCCTAGCGCCCAAAAATGATCAAAAATCAAGCTAAAAAAGGGCCCTATTTGTCGTAAAAAAATAATATCTAGTTAAATGGGCCCCTAGTGCCCAAAAATCAAGCTGAAAAAAGGACCCTATTTGTCGCAAAAAAAAATCTAGTTCAATGGGCCCCTAGTGCACAAAAATGATCAAAAATCAAGCTAAAAAAGGGCCCTATTTGTCGTTAAAAAATATCTAGTTCAATGGGCCCCTAGTGCCCAAAAATGATCAAAAATCAAGCCAAAAAAGGGCCCTATTTGTCGAAAAAAATATCTAGTTGGGCCCCTAGCGCCCAAAAATGATCAAAAATCAAGCTAAAAAAGGGCCCTATTTGTCGTAAAAAAATCTAGTTAAATGGGCCTCTAGTGCCCAAAAATGATCAAAAAAACTTGCTAGAAAGGGCCCTATTAACTTCGTAAAAAAACAAAATCTGGTTGAAACCTTTTAAGGGGCCCCACGAAGAACCAGTGCCCCCGGTGACCTAGCGACGCCCCTGACTCAAATATTACGTTTTCTCAGCTCCGTGTGGACCAATTTATTAAAATAAGGCATAAATTTTGTTTAATATGATCACAAAAAGCCCTGAAAATTTCAAGTCGATTTATCGAACCGAAGCTAAGCGTCCCCACAATTTAACTCCCCTTCCCCGCAGCATCTAATCCTTCAAAATCTCGTACCGACGAATCTATTCATCCGATCTTCTTAATATTAGCATATTTGAAATCAGCTCGTCAAAACCTACGAGATAACAACCTGTTTTTTCAAAATTTCAGTTTTGGTGGAAAATTGCTTTTTCTATTTTCCCGAGGAAAATTTTTTCGAAAAAACTGCTCCCTAAACAGCACGTAGTTTTCAAAAATAATGAGAACGCGCTTTTCAAAAAGAATTTCCGACCATTTTTAGTGCCCAAAACGAGGAAACTACTTTTGGGCATCTTCCCCCTCACTCGCACACTTGGTAGAATTTGGATGTCGGATCCCCCTTAACTCAGAAAGGTAATATTCAATTCAAATATTACGTTTTCTCAGCTCCCTGAGGACCGATTTACTTAAAATTTGGCACTTTTATTTAATATGAACAAAAAATGCTCTGAAAATTTCAAGTCGATTGGTCAAAATGGAGCTGAAAAAACGCTATATGGTCTCAAAAATTGTCACTCGAAATTTCCTGGTCTCTGAATTGTGAATGAGGAATGTGAAAATAGATTAAATATTGATGTCCATTAGATGGGGCGAATGTAGACTTCATTAAGGCTGACTATTTTACATTGGTCAAACACTCGTGTGCTAATACTGGCTGAGAGACCCTTCCAAGTTCAAATTACAACCCTCTCTCCCTGGGAAGAGAAATTGAAATACCTAATGTGGCTACTCCGATCTCAATAAAACGTTTCGAATCGCCCCCTTAAAAATGTGGCGATTTTCAGAGGGTTTTCCTTATTTGGAAATGATGGAGCGTTCTATTTATAAGCGGGAGCAAACTTCACGGTGGCACATCATTTATTTCTCAGATTAATTAACATGGACCTTTATTAATTACGGAGTCCCTTCAGGGGGGCCAACCCCCGCCGTTCGCGATAACGGGGAGGGACCCCGAGATATACTGATAATATTGGTAATTGCCTCCCATCGATATTTCTTAATTAAGCCCCTCTGTCCGTCCAATCAAATATTTGAACGGAGTTGATTATTGAAAAATTTTATTGGACGAAAAGAAAAAATCTTATCAACCCCCCTTCGTTAGTGGAAAAATGATAAAAATTCAGACCCAAATTCCGGAGACTTTATTCAGGAGGGCAAGAAAAAAGGAATACACTGCAGAGATATGGCACTTTTAAGGAGAACGACTAATCAAAGGGCTCTATTCAAAGACGGAATATTAGTTCAGTATCTACTCTGGCCTTTCTCAGCTCCCCTTAAAACCGATCGACTTGAAATTTTCAGGACTTTTTAGTATCACATCAAAGAAGATTTGTGCAAAATTTCAAGATGATCGGTCCAAAGGAAGCTGAGAAATGGTTCAAGAGGATAGGGGAGGTGATGGGAGGGTACAAGAGGGTATGGGAGAGTGGTGGGTAGGTTGGGGCCAGGTAGGGGATTTTTTGAGAAAGTTCTAGTTATGGGGTTTCCTACCAGCAATTATAGTCCAGTCAATCTAAGCCTGGGGGAAAAAACTAAAGTATTTTGTTTATCAACGGAAATTTGTAGGGGTTGGTCCCTTGATTAACCAAATAAAAAAGTCCCCTACCGAAACCCGTGAGGAAAAGCGTCCAGAGCGTTTTTAAGGTGATTTTTTTCGTTTTTTCTGCAATATCTCAAAAACCGTTGGTCGTAGGCGAAATAATTATTAGTACTAAATTAAAGATAATTAAATTTGCTACAATTTTGAGCAAATATAATTTTTTCGTAGGACCAAACGTTTCTGAGCTACGAGGTCTCAAAAAACCGGGGTTTCTATTTTGACCTCTAAAGGACAGAAGACATCATTTAATCAAAAAAGTGTACCTAATAAAAGTTGTAGAGAATTTAATTATCTTTAAAAAACTACTCTCAAAAAACAATTAACGATCAATAGGCAGGGGTAAGGGTAAATTTAAAAGAATTTCAAAACTTTCATTGAAAAATTGAAATTTCAATAAATTTTATAAAAAACAAAATTAAAGCCTATAAAATTTTCTGCAAATTTGATTTAATAAGATTTTTTGTAAGACCAACCGTTCCTGAGCTACGAGGCGACAAAAAAGCGGGATTTTCGAGTTTTTCCTATGATAAAAGTCAGATTTTAGAAAAGTCGGAAAAAATGAAGGAAGGGGATATACTATCAAAAAAGCGTACTAAGTAAACGTTGTAAAGAACTCAATTTCCGTTTAAAATCAACTATTGAAAAGCAATTAACGATCAACATGTAGGGGTGGGTAAATTTTACTATGTCATATTTGTAGCAAATTTAATAACTTGTAATTTTGTTTTTGAGCGTTGGTTTTTAAAGTTAATTAAATTCTCTACAACTTTTATTAAGTACACTTTTTTGATTAGATGACGTCTTCTGTCCTTTAGAGGTCAAAATAGAAAACCCCGGTTTTTTGCGACCTCGTAGCTCCGAAACTTTTGGTCCTACAAAAAAATCATATTTGGTCAAAATTATAGCACGTTTAATTACCTTTAAATTTGTACTAAAAATTATTTCGCCTACGACTAACGGTTTTCGAGATATTGCAGAAAAAACGAAAAAAAATCACCTCAAAAACGCTTTAGACACTTTTCCCTAAGGTTTCGGTAGGGGATTTTTTTGTGGTTAATCAGGGGACCAACCCCTACACATTTCAGTAGATAAACAAAATACCTTTTTTCTTTTCTTTGCCCTTTTCGGGCTTAGATTGACTGGACTATTAGCAGATTTCTGTAAGAAAGAAGGCTATTAGCGGATTTCCGAAGGAAAGCAGGCTATCGGGGTCGGCCTCACCGCTTTCGGCTTTTTTTATGCCACTGACAAACTTTGGGCTGAATTTTTTTTTATAATTTTAAATGGTTAAACAAGACAAAAAAAAGTTGTCCTATCTAACAAGGCTTGACTTACCCTACTTTCCTCCAGTGCTGTTTGCTTAATTTAATTTTTTTTAAGCCCTCACTTTACGCTTTGTTTTTTAAAGCCTTTTTTCCCTCTTAAAGTTTAAAATACTAACATGAGTAAAGATAATTTCGTTCTAATGACATTACCTCGTGACTTTTATTTAGTGGTTTGTGTTTTTTCTACCATTTCGGTGTAAGAAAAAGGGGTAAATTATGAGGCGAGGATGAGAGTGGACCATTTGTCAGAATCACTGTTAGCTACGAGCTTAGAACACGCCATTCCGGGAGAACTCCTACTTTCATTAGGAAAAAGAAAAAAAAGCTGCGATGTTGACTTTTTTTATGTTTCAGGAAATCGACTATGAAGGCTTCAAGCTGTTCCTGGACACCTATCTCGAGGTCTGCACCCCTGATGACCTGTCGAGGCACCTTTTCCTCTCGTTTTTCAAACGACCCCCTCTTCAGCCTTCTCCGCAGACTTCCACACCACACAATACACTGCCAAACAAGGTAAATTGCCTTCGAAAAAACTATTTCAGACAGGTTGTCACTAATCTATTAAGCTCTTTGGATAGTTCAGAACTGTACCCTCAAGATAAGCTTTATAAATCCAAAACTTCTGACGTTAATTTTCACCGTCCTTCACAATTTTCAACTAATTTACTGCCCTTATATGTTTTAAAACAAGACTTTTAAATAAATTAATTGTTTTATTTCAGTTTAAAAAACGCGATAAAAGCTAAAATTAACTCTTTTACGACTTTTTTCAATACAATACTTTTTCTAAAAGTTCTTGGCTCGCTGTATAGATCGTAAATTATTATTTTTTATTTTAAAAATTGAAAATAACCCTTTTTCATCCTTTAGATTTATGGACGAAAATGGCCAATTCGTAATTTTAAAAAACCGCGACCGTAAAAAGTGTTAAAATGTCGGATAAAAAAAGAAAATCTGTTAGGTTATAAAATGTGCAGACCGATATGAAGTTTTTAGATTTTGGGCCTGACTTTGTTGTGAGTTCGGGTTAAAATGGGACCCTGGATGCTGTTATAAAGTTTCGTCGACGTTTATGAAGGTTCCTGTGGGCCTTTATGATACGAAATAATTCACTATTGTATTTTACGACGTATAAAAAGGTTTAAGGGGATCCGACATCAAAATTCTACCAAGTGTGCGAGTGAGAGGGAAGATGCCCAAAAGTAGTTTCCTCGTTTTGGTCACTAAAAATGGTCGGAAAATTTTTTTGAAAAGCGCGTTCTCATTCTTTTGGGAAACTACGTGCTGTTTAGGAAGCAGTTTTTCCGGTAAAATTTTCCTCGGGAAAATAGAAAATAAAATTTTCCACCAAAACTGAAATTTTGAAAAAACAGGTAGTCATCTTGTAGGTTTTGACGAGCTGATTTCAAATATGCTAATATTAAGAAGATCGGATGAATAGATTCGTTGGTACGAGATTTTGAAGGCTTGGATGCTGCGGGGAAGGGGAGTTAAATTGTGGGGAATCAAAGATGAATCTGAAGTTTGCCAACAAAAATTTCGTCCTGAACCTTGTCAAAACTGCAAAAAAGTCAAAATTTTGGCAATTTTTGAGGTTTTTTGATTATATCTCAAAAACTATTGATTTAAGCAACTTTAATACTCAGTACAAAATAAAAGCTCATAAAATTTTCTATAAAATCATATAAGATTTGCGAAATTCGGTTTCAGGAAACGGCCGTTAGAGAGCGCTAAAAAAGGTCAACATTCAAAAACGGGTAAAACACCCATTTTCACGTGCTATTTTAGAAGGGACCCCAGTTCTATTTTGATACTTTATGATATCGATGATATCAAATTGTATTAATTACATCTGGATAATTACTAGTAACATACTAATTACACCTTGGCAAAGGGAAAATGTTTATTTATCTTTTCTTCCACCCTCATTTAACTCCCCGGAACCCCGCAGCATCTAAGCCTTAAAAATCTCGCACCGACGAATCTATCCATCCGATCGTCTTAATATTAGCATATTTGGAATCAGCTCGTCAAAACCTACAAGATGACTACCTGTTTTTGCAAAAATAAAGTTTTGGTGGAAAATTGTATTTTCTATTTTTCCAAAGAAAACTTTTTCGGAAAAACTGCTCCCTAAACAGCACGTAGTTTTCCAAAAGAATGAGAACGCGCTTTTCAAAAAAAAATTTCCGACCATTTTTAGTGCCCAAAACGAGGAAACTAAATTTTGGGGCTGATAGTGCTGCGATCTCTTGAATAAGAAACAAACAATTCTGATGCGAGAATCCCCCTTAAAAATCACTTTTTTGCTATTTTCCTCCCAAAAAGGTCGGGTCTAAAAAAGTTATTCGCGTTTGGAAATGAACCAAAACATTCTCATAAAACTTGCAGGTCGTTTTCAATTCGTACAGCAAAACAATCATGCTTTAAAATTTATAAAACAATGTGAATTAAAGTAATAAAAATTAATATGTTCTGCTGGGGGTTGAATAGAAAATACGAGTGAAATATACCCCGACGAAAGGGTTTCGTATTAAATTTTCAGACGAATTTTCTTCCCTTTTTAGGTTCCCAGAGAGACGTATTGATTCGTGTCACACTTTTCTGGTGAAACGTTCCCTCTAACTGTAAAAGCCTCCGGAATTAACTTAAGGGTTAAAGCTTTTCTCTTTTCTCGCGACGCATTCAAAACTTGTCTTTCGGAAAGAGTGAAAATGAGGGTAAAAACGTCGGGAAAGAAAAGTGAAATATCGGCCGCTTAAATTGGAAAAGGTGACTTTACATGGAAAAACGTCATAGGCTACAAGGAACAGAGGCAATCTCTATTTCCAACGTCAAGAATAAATTACTTTTTCAAAACTGATATTTTCTCTAAATATGCAAATAGAGGCTTTATAAAAGCTGTTTGTCTTTTTTTCATATAGGATCCCAATTAAATATTGGCTCTATCCCAAACGCTTTTAATTAAAACAAGAAACTCCTCAGATCGATTGTGTGAGAAGAAAAAATATGAATCCGATGAATAGGATGTTTGTAGAGGATGAATGAAAAGGGGGGAAAGGCCTCGGGGTGACGATGCGGTTATGACGTCGACCTACGTCATTGGGAACTTGCCAAAACCCGCCCCCCACTCTTGTTGATCTTGTTAGCCCCTATGTTCCCCTATTAAACACTCCACTCGTAAAAAAATTAGATTGAAAAACTTTTTTTAAACATTTTCACCCATTCTTTATGATCTAAACCAATTCGGAAGAGTGAAAATGAAGTCCCTAATGACCATAAAGTGCTTTTTTTAGAGATTATTCTTTTAAAATGATATCAAACGCGATTTAATTCGGTCTCGTTTTTAGAGCCGCTTTATTTTCCAAGCTGAAATTTATTCGAGTGATGATTTTCATCCTAATGGCTCTCTCATTCCCTTTCTCTTTTGTAAAAAAAATTAAAATATAGCGACAAAATGATAATGTAGGTAACAAAAAAGGTTTCTCTCGAATCCAATTAAAAATTGTTGCTTTTATCCATCGCATGAGTTAAAGAATAACCCTGGAGGGTAACTTTTGTACAATCTAGGAACGCGGCAGCTTTCCGCCCCGCCGAATAGAGGATTTCGGTTGAAAAACAACGATATTCACTACATCCCCCCACCAGATTTGGGCTAAATTGTATTTACAATTACGAATACGAATTTATAGGTCATATTTGTAGCAAATTTAATAACCTATAATTTTGTTTTTGAGGGTTGTTTTTTAAAGGTAATTAAATTCTCTACAACTTTCATTAAGTACACTTTTTTGATTAGATGACGTCTTCTGTCCTTTAGAGGTCAAAATAGAAAACCCCGGTTTTTTGCGACCTCGTAGCTCAGAAACGTTTGGTCCTACGAAAAAATCATATTAGCTCAAAATTGTAGCAAATTTAATTATCTTTAATTTTGTACAAAAAATTATTTCGCCTACGACTAACGGTTTTCGAGATATTGCAGAAAAAAATAAAAAAATCACCTTAAAAACGCTCTAGACGCCAAAGCGCACGGGTTTCGGTAGGGGACTTTTTTTTAGTTAATCAGGGGACCAACCCCTACACATTATTTACAACAATATTTCAACAATTTTATTACCTCTTAAAAAAACGTTATTTTAAAAAAGAATGAAGAAATTTTTATTTTAGGGAAAATCGTTTTTAAACAGTGAATATTTTAACAATTTATTTTCGATACGAAAACTCCAATTGTATACCTTATCGTTTTTTCCTTTCGACGTCTTTTGTTGTATGGAAGGAAAAAGTTTTTCGTTCAAATATGTTTCTTTCGAGAATTTCGAGCCATTCAAACGCCCCCCTTGTCTAACTTTCGTGACCACCTTCCCCCTCAAAAGAAAAACCGATTCCCGACACTTTTTTTCACCTTTTAAGATCAATTAAAAACAATTTTTTTTCCGTCTTTATTAATTTTCTTTATAGGCCCTAAAACGTTGTTTTTATCGTCGAGGGGTTTTATTATTTATGGTTTCGAAGGTTTAATGGGAGAGGCGTTATCCTTAAAACCTTCAGGGTGTCGTTAATGGTTTAATTCAGGAAGAAAGTGACTAAATAACGTACGGTTTCCAGGGGTTAGCTTTAATGTGATTGCCAACCGGGATTCTTCCTTTCATGCCATTTCCCATTCAGGACAATCCTCACCCGCTCTTTTCAACCTTTTCAAATTAAAACTACCCACCACCATCTTTTAAGGCTAAAGATCAATACCAACGTTATAAGCACCAAAGAAATACATTTAAATATTAAATCTTCATCATCCATCCTTATTCCACGTCTATGAATCCTGGATGCCCAAAATCAATTGATTTTGTGGTGTTCAGTGCAATTGGAATTTTGTAAGTAAATTTTTAAGTTTTTGGGTAAAACACCACCGATCTTCTTCAAAGCACCATAAACAGGATAGGACCTTAGGTAAGGGTGACCTGATGAAATTTGTCATTTTTAGCTTTAAATTTTGGCTAAAAAGGGTCATTTCATGTGAAAAAGGCCTCGAGAAGCAGCGGATTTCCTCCGGAAAGTGACCGGTGAGAAGACCTTCCCGTCACGATTTTCAACCATCTCAAACCTTCAGGTTCCGAGAAAATCACGAAAATGCCCTTTATGCCCTAAGCGAAGTACCAGAGCCGCTTTCTCGATTCAAGCCATTTTCAATTGGCTTCTAGCTGGGAACACAAAAGCTCTAAATACCAAGTACGAATATATAAGCCGAAAGCCTCCGTGAGGCCGGCCCCAATAGCCTGCTTTCCTCCGGAAATCCGCTAAAAACGGGTAAAAATTTAGCTAAAAATGGCTTTTCTAGGCTAAAAAAAGTTTTTTTTTTTTTCAGAAATGGTGAAAATCTGGTTGAAAAAAGAAAATAGGTTTTTTTTTTTTGTCGAAAAAGGGTCAAAATCAGTCTGAAAAGGGTCTTCTCTAGTCAAAATAGGGTCAATAACTGTCTGAAAAGTGTCTAATCTTGTCCAAATGGGTCAAAATCAGGCTTAAAAGTGTCTTATCTTGTCCGAATGGGATCAGGCTGAAAAGAGTCTTTTCCATTTAAAATCTGTCTGAAAAGAATCTTTTCTCAATAACTTTCAAAATCTGACTGAAAAGGGGCTTATCTTGTCGAAAAAAGTTCAAAATTAAACTGAAAAAGGTCTTTTTCTTTCAAAAAAAGGGTCAAAATATGCCTGGAAAGGGTATTTCTTATCGAAAAACTTAGTTCCATTTTGGGAGTTCCACTTCTATAAACTATACATACTTATCAGACTAGACCTTTGTGATCGAAAAAATGCTTATTCCGTTCAAAAAAGTTGAGGCATCTAAATTTCCGCCGTTTTTTTCTTCTCGCTCTTCCGTGATTTATGGGCGGCCATAAATTATGCAATTATAACGGTGAATTTTCTGCTCCGCCTCTCGCCGTCGATTGTTTTTGGCACTCTCTCAATTCAGTCCCTGCACCGGATTCCGTATTCGGAGGGAGTCTTGATTTAATGGTGAGGAACTTAAATTGTCCAAAGGGGGGCAGGAAGATCCGATGGCCCTGGGCCAGGAGAGGTATTGCGTTATTGTCAAAAACTTTCCCCTCACTTTATTTTCTTCCTTTTTCCTCTTCCCAAGTTAATTATTCAACCCCTCTCTCTATTTATATTGATTTTACCAATTTACTATTAGTTTTCTCTAACGAAATCAAAGGGAAATTCAGTTAGTGTGGTATACAAACAATAATTATGGGATCAAAAGGGTTAAAACCACATGTTGAGAGGGCAAAGGTTAACGTAAATGTAAACAAAAAAAGGCACAATGACAACCCCCTGTGGTGACCTATTTTTTTTATCTTGGCAAACGTTTTCTATTTGATCTTCGAAATTCGAGCTCTCAGAAATTAAGAGTTTTATATAAAAAGTCAATTTTTTGTTCGAACGTCTAGAGGCGTGCCAATTTTTTGTTAATAAAACGGGTTATTAAAAAAGAAGTGGGTTATGACGTCAAACGTCCTTTGATCATCATTTTTTAACAAACGTTATTCTTGTCATGTTTTGATACTGTGTAAAACATAAAAGGATTAATTCAAAATACAAAATTCACTCTAGATTTATACAGTGAAAAGGAAAAGATGACTGGGATGAATGTTAAGTTTATTTATTCCGAGCGGCTGTCTCATAAAGAAGGGGTCCTCGAGAAGGGGCTTCTCTTAGCAGTAAACCAACCCTGAAAAATCTCCTTGGGAGATTTCGTCAAACCATCTGACACGAAATGTCCTCTTCCTCTTAAAGTCTTCTTTATCGTCGAAATTCCAGTTAAATCGACCTTTTTATTAACATATTGTTGACTTAGTTCTTGAAAAACAAGACAGAGTGCTTACCCCAGTTCTTTCTCATCAGGTTGAAACCTACTTTTTTCCATGATAGCCACTGATAAAAAAAAGTAACCTGCCTCTATCTAAACAATGCTGTACATAGAACATTTGGTTCATAGGACATTTTAAACAATAAGATCTTTTTGTACCTTTTGCAGGATTTATGAAGATTGATCTTACTTTATATTCCTGTAGAAAGGAAAACCCAATATTTCGAGTGTTTTCATAACGAAATAAATAAACGAAGCAGTTTATAATAATTTTGTGAAGATTTTCTTTCTATCTCCCTTAACAAAAATTAAGGTCACAGGCGCCCTCGTATCTAGACGATATTACTTTTGTAGCAATATTTTCTTGATAAAATCATTCTTTAAGAAGGCCCCACCCTTCCAATTCATGAACTCAATATTATATCGTTTTTCTGAGTTTATTACCGTCCGTATAAAATAATTATGTGGTCGCTGTATTTTCGTGTGGAGGTTATAAAACAGGACAATAATAAAGCACCTCCTTTATTGTGTATTAAATCAGTCATAAAGAACGGAACCACTTTGGAATATTAGAAATATGCACGTCTGACAATAAAATACCTGGAGTTTAATATTAATTTAGAGTGCTTTACGATGTTTAAATCATAGAAAACAGGTTTATGCAGTGCATTAATTTGACAAAAGGTGGTCTAAAAGATTTTATTGTTTTAAATGGTCCATTTGGGTCCCAATAACATATTTTCGAAGAGAACAACTTTTGGGAGCCCAAAAACCTCGAAGTTTTTCAGTTTTCTGCATATAACTCGAAAACGGTACATATTATGTGGAAAACACTTAAGTAGTAAATTAAAGGAAACAAAATTCTGCGTCGATTAAAAAAAAGTTTGCTAAAATCGGTTAAATAGACAAGTTTTTACAGGCAATCAAAAAAAAACTTCAATTTCGAGGTAGTCTCATTTCAAAGGGGACATTTTACAAATTGGAAAAATTGAAGTTTTTTTGATCGCCTGTAAAAACTTGTCTATTATACCGATTTTAGCAAACTTTTTTTTAATCGACGCAGAATTTTGTCTTCTTTAACTTATTACTAAAGTGTTTCCCACAAAATATGTCCTGTTTTCGAGTTATACGCAGAAAACTGAAAAAAGTCGAGGTTTTTGGGCTGCCAAAAGTTGTGCCGCAACCGCACTTATTGGCACTATGGTTTTAAATGAACTATTTAAAGCAATAAAATCTTTTACATCATCTTTTTCAGGATAGGGCCCTTCAAACTGCTCTGTAGACTGGACTACTAGTGTTAATTTTTTTTTTTTTTCAGAAATTAAACCAAACGACGTCAGTTCCAAATGTGTACGGAGCGGCGGTGGCGAGTGAAAGTTTGGTGATGAAACCGACTGCTTATATTGCTGAGAAGCTTCAAGGGCTAACAGGACGTTTTCACCATTCCCTTGGAAGTAGCCATGAAGCAGAGGCACCACCTAGAACGAGAGCAGGTGAGCAAAATTCTTTTGTGAAGAAAAATTTTTCGTAAATTGGCTACTTAAAAGGAGGCTAGTTTATTAATAATTACCTCCGACATCTTCATTACACGCCACTTTCAGGCGTCTCCCCCTCTTTTCTGTCAACCCCTTTAATGGTCTATTCATCCGCGAAAGAAAAAAAAGAACCCCCTTAGGGTCTAACCTCTCTTTCACGCCTCCCAATACTTAAAAGAGAACTTCATAATCAAAGGGTTTAATTTAACTATATTTTCTTGAAAAAGGGCATTTTAGGAAAAGGGAATTTTTTTAAATTAAAACACCATGTGAGGGAGAAAAAATTTGCTAAAAACATCAAGGTTTGTTAGTTTTTAGTGGTGGGGTTGGGTCGTTTTCTGATGGGTTGCTTTCAAGCGAGAAAGGAGGGATTTTGCAGTCGAACTGGTAGCCGTCGTCTCTTTCCATTTTGAAGGTTCCCCACATGTGGCCTTTGGATGCTTCAAGTCTGACGTGGCTGCTGTACTGGAAAGCGGGAGATGTCTTCGAAAGGAGAGGCTGGATGCCGACGACTCCTTTTCCGTTGACCGTCTCGAGGCTTCCAGTCAGGCTGAAAATGCACCATTGGCGTTCCCGAAGAAAAACGGTCTTTTCGCCCAAGTTCTCCATCCGGATGCAGTAACGCCACCAATAGATCTGGTTACCTTCGATGCCTTCACGGGATCCCATAAAGAACGGTATTGCGGTTATCCTTACGTTTTCGGTCGTCTCTTTATGAACTTCGGCAAGATCGTGGGATAGGCGGTTTCTCTTTTCCCAGGCGTTGAGGGTATCAGTCGGGCGTGACTGATTCGCCTTCTTTTCTATAAACTTGTTAAAAAGCTCGTGCCGAAATGGTTGCCTTTCGTGAGACGTGTACGGTATCATATCTTCATGCGCCACATAATCCAAGCCAGGGATTGCAAAAAGGCTTTTCTCACCTTCGCTGTTGCCGAGAAAGGTGACCGATTCTGTCTGGGCGCTTATATGAGGGCAGTCGCGTGCGTCGATGAGAGTCTGGTAGTAAGTGAGCGTCCTCGGTTTCAACTCCTTACCGTCATCGAAAGAATTGTGCTCGACGACGCGGGCGTTCCATGGAAACAAGACGACCCCGCGATACCCGAAGACCTTATGGAGGAAAAGCTGACCCGTCGAATATTCGCCCTCTTTCGCCTTTTCGAGACGTCCGACTTCAATCAACTTCGGAAAAGAGGCCGCATTCCGCCATCGTTTCGGCACCACGAAGATCCTCCTCCCTGCCAATTTTGATAAACTAACGAGCGTATTCATCTCAAAAATTTAATCCATTTGAAATTTCAAAATAAATTTTGACTAGAAACTTGTTAAATAAAATCACATGATTACCGATTTCGGGGTTGAAAAAAGTTTAATTCGGCAAGATTCGACCTTGAAGTTATGAAACTCGACCCAGTTGCAGGCATGGCAAAGAAAAAGAGTAGATATAAAACGCCGGTTCTAGGCCAGGCAAGGGGAGGAGGAGGCGCAAATGAGCATTACTCAGCAGTTCGCCAAGTCCAGCTCCTCATTCCCTCCTCCTCCTCCTACTCCTCCCCTCGCCTGGTCTAGAACCGGCGTTTTATATCTAATCTCCTCTATTCGCGCCTCCTCGTCCTCCCCCTCCTCCTCGTCCCCCCCTCCTCCTCGTCCTCGTCGTCCCCCTACTCCTCGTCCTCGTCGTCCCCCTACTCCTAGTCCTCGTCGTCCCCCTCCTCCTCGTCGTCCCCCTCCTCCTCGTCGTCCCCCTCCTCCTCGTCGTCCCCCTCCTCCTCGTCCTCCTCGTCCCCCCTCCTCCTCGTCCTCCTCGTCCCCCCTCCTCCTCGTCATCCTCGTCCCCCCTCCTCCTCGTCCCCCCACCTCCTCGCCCCCCTCATCCTCGTCCCCCTCCTCGTCCCCCTCCACCTCTTACCCCTCCTCCTCTTCCCATTCCTCCTCCCCCTCCTCCCCTCGCCTGGCCTAGAACCGGCGTTTTATAATAATTATCTAATCTCCCCCATTCGCGCCTACTCGTCCTCGTCCTCCCCCCCCCCTCCTCATCCTCCTCATCCCCTCCCCCTCCCCTCATTCTCTTCCTCCTCCTCCTACTCCTCGCCTGGCCTAAAACTGGTTCCCTATTTTGAGCAACCCTAAACCTCTTGGCCAATCAAAAATTACCTATTTGAATTTCGATTTAAACTTCACCCACCTACGTCATTATACGTCAAAAACCCAATTTTCTATTCAGTAACGCCGCAAAGTTTAATTTACAAAAGGGAATTTTTCATGGAACTATTTCGAAATTTACGATCCAGACAATTTACATCAAACGCACCCTTTGGGAAATCCACTCTCGGGCATATAAAATTAGAATACCCTCCTCTCGGAAACTTCTCAATCATTCCCTAAAAGTTTTTTTTTCCCCTTTCTTTTTACTCGAATCTCAAGAAATCACGTCATAGGAACCGGTCAAAATCGTGTTTCCCCTGTAATTAACTTTTCGCCCTTTTAATTAGGCCCTTCTTCTTGATTACCCGGGGCGTAGAAATAATAGGGCTTTAATGTCTGACAATAAAATACCTGGAGTTTAATATTAATTTAGAGTGCTTTACGATGTTTAAATCATAGAAAACAGGTTTATGCAGTGCATTAATTTGGCAAAAGGTGGTCTAAAAGATTTTATTGTTTTAAATGGTCCATTTGGGTCCCAATAACATATTTTCGAAGAGTGCGGTTCCGGCACAACTTTTGGCAGCCCAAAAACCTCGACTTTTTTTCAGTTTTCTGCTTATAACTCGAAAACGGTAGAAATTATGTGGAAAACACTTAAGTAGTAAATTAAATAAGACAAAATTCTGCGTCGATTAAAAAAAAGTTTACTAAAATCGGTTAAATAGACAAGTTTTTACAGGCAATCAACTTTAATTTCGAGGTAGTCTCATTTCAAAGGGGACATTTTACAAATTAGAAAAATTGAAGTTTTTTTTGATCGCCTGTAAAAACTTGTCTATTATACCGATTTTAGCAAACTTTTTTTTTAATCGACGCAGAATTTTGTCTTCTTTAATTTATTACTACAGTGTTTCCCACAAAATATGTCCTGTTTTCAAGTTATACGCAGAAAACTGAAAAAGGTCGAGATTTTTGGGCTGCCAAAAGTCATTCCCTAAAAGTTTTTTTTTCCCCTTTCTTTTTACTCGAATCTCAAGAAATCACGTCATAGGAACCGGTCAAAATCGTGTTTCCCCTGTAATTAACTTTTCGCCCTTTTAATTAGGCCCTTCTTCTTGATTACCCGGGGCGTAAAAATATTAGGGCTTTAATGTCCCACTAATGGCACTCTACTCGCCTTTTTTCTTCTTTTTTTTAACGGCCTCCTTTAGGATATTTACGTCCAACGACATCATCTCCCTTATCACACAAAGAACACCATTGGAAATTTATTATTATTAATTCTCTGATTTCTTATAAATTATTTATATTAGCGATAATTGAATTGTGTTTTAATCACATTTGGCTAAATTTATCACCTATTCTGGTCCCAGGGGTCACACGCAAGAGCCTAATGGTATATTCTGACGGGCAACTCCGAAAATTCAATTTCAATTAAACGATTGCTATCCTTTAAATAGATCCATCTCACTGATTTTCACCCTTTTCCTCTATCCTGACTGAAAAAACGCTTTTTTTCTTCCCCTTGTCTGGTCCTCGTTTTAACGTGTCAATCTCTTTTTTGCAGGGAGTATAGGAGCTTCTGTGCATCCAATGCTAACAGTAACCCACACTTCTTATTCCTGCCATGAAGTTTTAGAAAAAAAGAGTACGGATTCGTCCCCAAGCCATAGCCAAGTCTCAAGGAACTCTTCCCGAAAATCGAACAACTCCCTCCTCGTGACCAATGGACGTATTAACGACGGTAAATTCTTCCTAAAAACTAGTTCCTTTTTTAAAAACAAAACCTTTTCTCATTATAAAAGAAAACAAATTCCAAAGTTATGAAATTTTAAATAAACTTTACTTTTTTAACTTTTTCTTTCTTTTTTTTTCATCATCTCGAATTAAGGGAGTTGAAAAACAGGAAAATTAATCTCGACGTCAAGAATCGCTCTTTTCCTGCAATCGGGGAGGGCCTCACAATTAAATATTAATTAAACATTTTCCTTTTTCCTATCTAGATAATGAATTTTTTTAATTAATGTTCCAATATCGAAAGTCATTTTTGTTCCAAATATCCTTTCTAACAAGCTAAGTCTTTTGTTGGGAATATGTTTTTATTCTTTTTTATAGATAACAAGACTGGAAGGAGGACGAGTATGACAGATTTGAGTAGCCTCAGAGTACCCCTTAAAGATATCGTTTGCTACCTATCATTAATTGAAGCAGGAAGACCAGAAGACAAACTCGAATGTAATATTTTTCTCTTATTTGTCGAAGAAATCGATAACTTTTTTATTTTAGTTATGTTTAGATTATACGACTCCGACGGAAATGGAGTTTTGGATACAAACGTAAGTTGGAACTATCTTATAAATTTTAATAAAATTACGTCCTTTTCATTTCGTGGGGTGATTTAAAAAATTCACGATTCCCTTTTGAGAGGACATTTCAATACTGAGTAAAAAGGGTTTTTTGCCTCGCTTTCTCTGAATAAAAAATCCGAGTATTGTTTTCGGCTGCTCGACTCCACCCTTTGTTTTTATTTTATTTTTTTCTCCAGGCAAATTCTCAACATGTAATAAATCTGTAACTGGATCTGAGGCAAACAGAACTCCTCTAAAGGAACATTAAGAGGCCTTGATATAGAACACCTTGGGGCTATATTAGGTTACCCTAAAACGTCAATAAACGACAAGAGTGTTTCAAAAAGCAATTTTATTCTTTCAAAAAATAAACAGTCGGAGAAATTGATAGGAGTGTAGTAGGGCGCCCGGCGCGTCAACTTACATGATTAGCAGAAGGCTTCTTAGTGATGCCAAGACGAGTGGGATGAGGTTGGGAAATTTGAAAAAATATTTGGGGAGTGGTTGCTGACTAAATGGTGGGTTTCGGCGAGCTGACAAAGTTGGGCTTTTGACAGTGTTGCCAGTTTGGGAGATTTATCCCAAAATGAGCTACTTTTGTAAGGCCCAATCTGGCAACCCTGTTATCCGACAAAGTTGGGCTTTTGACAGTGTTGACAGTTTTGGGCGATTTATCCCAAATTGAGCTACTTATGTAAGGCCCAATCTGGCAACCCTGTTTAGGCGATTCATCCCAATTTGGGCTACTTTTGTATGGCCCTATATGGCAACCCTGTTATTTGACAAAGTTAGGCTCTTGAAAGTGTTGCCATTTTGGGCGATTTATCGTAAATTTGTCTACTTCTATATGGCCCAATCTGGCAACCCTGTTATTTGACAAAGTTGGGCTTTTGACAGTGTTGACAATTTTGGGCCATTTATCCCAAATTGAGCTACTTTTGTAAGGCCCAATCTGGCAACCCTGTTTAGGCGATTTATCCCAATTTGGGCTACTTTTGTAAGGCCCAATCTGGCAACCCTGTTATCCGACAAAGTTGGGCTTTTGACAGTGTTGCCAGTTTGGGCGATTTATCCCAAATTGGGCTACATTTTTAAGGCCCAATCTGGCAACCCTGTTATCCGACAAAGTCGGGCTTTTGACAGTGTTGACAGTTTGGGCGATTTATCCCAAATTGGGCTACATTTTTAAAAGGCCCAATCTGGCAACCCTGTTATCTGACAAAGTTGGTCTTTTCACAGTGTTGACAGTTTGGGCGATTCATCCCAAATTGAGCTACTTTTGTAAGGCCCAATCTGGCAACCCTGTTATCCGACAAAGTTGGGCTTTTGACAGTGTTGCCATTTTGGACGATTTATCCAAATTGGCTACTTTTTGTAAAGCCCAATCTGGCAACCCTGTTATCTGACAAAGTTGGGCTTTTGACAGTGTTGACAGTTTGGGAGATTTATCCCAAATTGAGCTACTTTTGTAAGGCCCAATCTGCCAACCCTGTTATCCGACAAAGTTGGGCTTTTGACAGTGTTGCCATTTTGGACGATTTATCTCAAATTGGGCTACTTTTGTAAAGCCCAATCTGGCAACCCTGTTATTTGACAAAGTTGGGCTTTTGACAGTGTTGCCAGTTTAGATGATTTTTCGCAAATTGGGCTACTTTTTTAAGGTCCAATCTGGTCTGTTATCTGACAAAGTTGGGCTCTCGAAAGTGTTGCCATTTTGGGCGATTTATCGCAAATTTTGCTACTTATGTAAAGCCCAATCTGGCAACCCTGTTTGGGCGATTTATCCCAATTTGGGCTACATTTTTAAGGCCCAATCTGGCAACCCTGTTATCCGACAAAGTTGGGCTTTTGACAGTGTTGCCAGTTCGGGCGATTTATCCCAAATTGGGCTAATTTTATAGGATCCGGCAACCCTGTAAACAAAGTTTTGACAATCTGAAATCTGGCCAAGGTGCTCTAGCGACTCCACTTCTTTAAAACGATCGTTTTTGAGATAATATTTGTGTCCTAAGCCAAAAGCGCCTACTTTCTTTCTGGAAACAATAAGATTCGTTTGTAGCTGCCAAGTTTCTGTCTAAAAACAACGCTTTTTGACTATAAACTCTTATTTTTCACCTTAAACTATCAATTACAACTAACTATCTTTCTGAAATCACTAGGATTTTGGTGTAAATGCCAAGTCTTTGTCTAAAAACAACGTTTTAGGGTTAAAAACTCTCAAGTTGGTCGTAAAAATGCTTACAAACGCTTATTTTTGGTCATAGGGTTCCATGTTAGAGCCGGATAGTTAGGCATCCGGCCAAATTGCAATAAGCAGCTCGTCTCAAATAACAATGAAGGCAAAACATTAATTTTCTTTGTTTTTCAGGAGACGGATTGTATAGTGAATCAAATGATGAGCGTCGCTGAATATCTTGGATGGGACGTCTCCGAGCTGAAGCCGGTAAACAGAAATCCTTTTCCCGCTCATTTCGGGGAAGCAAAAGCATCCGGGGAAAAGCCTCTAATTGCCTGTTTACTCCCTTTTCAAAACTTCCTTTCCCAAAAGGAGAGGGGAAGCCCGTTTTGTGTGGAATTCTAACAATGAACTTGTTTATAAATGAAAACTTTAGTCATTAACGCTTCATACACTGAAATAATAACTTTTTTTCATTATTCAGATTCTTCAAGATATGATGGTGGAAATCGACTACGACGCCGACGGCACTGTCTCGCTTTCCGAATGGAAAAGAGGAGGCATGACGACGATTCCGCTCCTCGTTCTCCTCGGATTAGACGCTGTAAGTCCAAATACGATAATTAACCATAATTAAGGGGATTGGAAGATGGGGGATTTATTAAATTCGATAATAATTAACGCCATAACCGTTCAATTATCATGTTAATTCCTTGTTATGTTCGACTTGATCTTCGCTACCTCGAAATCCCCCATAAT
Source organism: Orius laevigatus (assembly GCA_018703685.1). Classification (NCBI taxonomy): domain Eukaryota; kingdom Metazoa; phylum Arthropoda; class Insecta; order Hemiptera; family Anthocoridae; genus Orius; species Orius laevigatus. The sequence goes on from JAGWEN010000085.1 coordinate 81,517, forward strand.
GAATCCTAACCCCTCCCATGTGCCTAATCCAATTAAGGACGTGCAATGCTCATATTATTATTACTTGTGTACAAGTCAATTTTTTTCTCAAAAATTTGATTTTTTGGTCGAAAACCCGAAAATTTGATTTTTTGTCGAAAACCCAAAAATTTGATATTTTTGTCAAAAACCCCCCCAAAAAAAATTTTTTTTTGTCGACAACCAGAAAATTAATATTTTCAAAAACCCGAAAATTTGATATTTTGACAAAAACCCGAAAATTTTAACACTAATTTTATTGCTCGATGGTGTGTACATAAATCCATTTTTTGAGGACCAAGGGGTCATCTGAGCGATTTCATGCATTAAATAATATTTGTAGCTCATCAAAAGAGCTTTCCAACGGTACTAGTATCAATAAAATCGGTCAAAATTACCAGACTGAATGTGTTAAAAGCGAATTTTTCATTTAAAAAACTAAGCCAGACCTCAATATCCCCTTTCCTTCGGAAATACGCTAAAAAATTTTATGTAGAATCATAGATTTTTGGATTCTTCATTCTTTCTAGGTCATATTCGAAGGATCGTTGTGGGCACGATTTCTAGGTGACTGACCTCAAATGGGTTGAGACTTGAGCACAATTTTTTTAAAGCTTTTAACTTCGATTTAATCATTTTTTCTGTTTTTCAGCACGTGAAGGAAGACGGTAACCATTTATGGCGGCTGAAACATTTCAGCAAGCCTGCTTACTGCAACCTATGCCTCAACATGCTCGTCGGATTAGGGAAAAAAGGGCTGTGCTGTATATGTGAGTATAGTAATAATCGAATTTCGGTTTTTTCAAAGGATCACCTTCTATGAAAACGAAAAAAAGAAAATTTCATTTGCGGATTTTCCCTTCGAATGATCGCTGATCCTTTGAAAGGGCTTTTAAAACTTTTTCCTTCTTAAGCAAAGTTTGACAAACGATAGTTCCACCCGGTGTTTTCTGGATCGGTGGTCGCAAAGAAGTGAGCTCCTTAAGAGCACCGTCATTGTTTAAACTTCCCACAATCCACACTTTTATGAAAATAAATCTTTTTGAATTTTTTCTTTTAGTTTGTAAGTATACTGTACACGAGAGATGCGTTCAAAGAGCGCCGGCCTCGTGTATAGCGACCTACGTCAAATCTAAAAAAACGTCCCAAGTCATGGTTCACCATTGGGTCGAAGGAAACCGTCACGGGAAATGCCACAAATGTAAAAAGACAATTAAAAGTTATAACGGGATCACAGGACTTCACTGCCGATGGTGTCAAATCACCGTAAATATCGCAAAAAGTTTCAAAGATGAATAAACGAATTTTTTTTATTAGCTACACAATAGATGTGCGTCGCAGGTGAAACCCGAATGCAATTTAGGAGAAAACAGGGTTCATATTCTTCCTCCGACTGCGATCTGCCCGGTCGTTTTAGATCGTCAGCGCTCCATCACCCGAGACAAGCAGCGGTCGGAAAGCCACACTCCAGATTCCAACAGCTCCTCGGTAAGTTAAGGCGTCAAGTTCGACATTACCCGCAAAACATGATTGCTTTACGGGTTTAAGAGTGTACTAAAGGCCCCGGTTTTAGTATTCTCCGATTATCTCCGGTTCTACTCAAAAATTTTTAACAATTTTTTTTTAAATTTCGTTGATTTTTAAATGCCGAACTACTAATGTGCTCCAAAAAAATATTTTTCCAGATTTTTTATTTTATTTCTTGTATAAATTTAAAAAAATCAAATTCGACTCCATTAGGAGTATCTTCAAAAAATATTAGAAAAAACGAGACCAAAAAATCTAAAATCGGTTCATAAGTTCGGGAGCAAATCGGAGAATAAGATTATTCTATTTTTTCTCCTAGCGAAACATTTTTTAGGAGCACGCTAGTTGATCGCCATTTAATTTAAAAAAATAAAACAATGAAAAAATGTTCACAGAAAAATGAGGTTCGGAGATAGCTAAAACCGGGTGCTTTTAGTACACTCTTAAGGGCCTGCAGGACCTCCCCTAAAAGGCCCAAAATTTCTCCCCCATATTACTCGCTCCAGGGACCTTCGATTTGAAATTTTCTTTTTGTATCATTAATAAAACTCATAAAACTAGGCCCGAGCGTGGATTTTTTTGTAATTATAATAAAAACAATAAAAATAAAAATTAATGGGTTTTTCAAACTAAAATTAAAGTTATAAAAAAGTAATATTTCCAAAAAATGAGCCTGCGCGTACCTTACTAGATAGTTAATGTAAAGAAATGTTAAAGAAATTTGATTCAAAAACCTCTAAATTTTTTGGTAAACGGGGAAAACTAAAAAAATGCGGCAAAAATGACCTTATGAAGGTTAACCGTAAAATAGTTCCACGTCTTTCGTAGAGATAGCGACAAAACAGTTGCCCTTAGCAACGGAGATCGCCGCGCGGCGCGCCACTGCGGCCGAAATGTTAAACTGAGTTTGGATTGTTAATCAAGCGGCAGCCATTATTGTTATTATGCCAATATTGTTATGGCGTCAAGTTCGACCTTGATGATGATTGCTTTACGGGTTTAGTGTAACACTCATACATCCGCCGGGACGCGCGCGCAATTCATGATGTTACAGGGGCGGACTGGCCCGCAGAACCCACAAGCGCCCCCCCCCTCCCGAGAATACATAGAAGCGCCGCCCCCGGGTCGTCTCTCTCTCTCTCTTTTAGCTTTATTTTTGCTCGAGCTACCCCCAGAAAGCTCAAGATTTTTTTTAATAATTATCCCCAAAAATTCGTAAAAGCCTCAAAATTAACATTTCTAAAGCATAATTTTGGTTTAAAAAACCTCAAAATCAACATTTTTATAAAGCCTAATTTTCGTCAAAAAACCTCAAAATCAACATTTAAAAAGCCAAATTTTCGTCAAAAACCTCGAAAATCAACATTTGTAAAAGCCTAATTTTAGTCATATAAAAAACCTCAAAATCAATATTTATAAAGCCTAATTTTCGTCAAAAAACCTCAAAATCGACATTTATAAAGCCTAATTTTGTCAAAAAAAACCTCAAAATCAACATTTGTAAAGCCCAATTTTGGTTTCAAAAAAAACCTCGAAATCAACATTTATGAAGCCCAATTTTCGTCCAAAAACCTCAAAATCACATTTATGAAGCCTAATTTTCGTCAAAAACCTCAAATCATGGTTATAAGAGCAAATTTTTTTGTCAAAAAATCACGTTTTAGGCACAATTTTTTTGTCAAAAACCTCAAAATCAACATTTTAAAAACCCAAATTTGATTCAAAAACCTCAAAGTTAACATTCAAAACTTTAGGGGGAGGGGGGCAAGGTTTTAATTTGTTTAAAAGGAGGGGCGCACTATGAAAAAGTTTTGGAACCTCTGTTTTTGCTGAATATATTTTTCTAAGAGCATCCAAATTTTCTGCAACTGGGCGCCCCTTTAACTGAAAACCCACCCACACCCTAGGTCCCAGTCCGCTCCTGATGATGTACATACCAATTTTGAACAAATTTTATCGTGAAATGGTGCCGCATTGAAAGGATTTTTGTATAATGCAACCTTAATTACATTTTCAGGGTTTTTCGTTTACCAGTGGCTCACAGCAAGCGGCAGTATCGTTTCAAATAATGCCTCCCGAAGGAATAAAACCACTCGTTGTCTTCATAAACCCAAAATCGGGAGGAAGGCAAGGAGCGAGGATGCTGAGGAAACTCCAGTACGTCCTCAACCCCCGTCAGGTCTACAATTTGGCCAAAGGGGGACCTCTTCACGGCCTCACTTTGTTCAAAGACGTCCCAAACTTCAGGGTCATCTGCTGCGGAGGAGACGGCACCGTTGGCTGGGTGTTGGAAACAATGGGTAACGAACAAAATTCTCTTAACTTTTATCCAATCCAAATTTTTAGACCAAGTACAATTCGAAGTTCAGCCAAGCGTCGGCGTTATACCATTAGGGACCGGAAATGACTTAGCAAGATGCCTTCGATGGGGTGGCGGCTACGAAGGAGAAGCCGTCACCAAACTTCTAAAGGTATTCATCAACATTAAGCCTTAAATTATCAATTCTTTTTTAGAAAATAGAAAAATCAACCACTGTAATGATGGATAGATGGCAGGTCGAAGTTCTAAATCAAAAAGACTCAACCCCTTCAGGCGATCCAATTCCATACAATATCATTAATAATTATTTTTCTGTTGGTGTGGTATGTAATAAAACGTACATCCTTCCTACTTACATCACCATTTTCAGGATGCTGCAATCTGTGTCAAATTTCATCTCGAAAGGGAAAAAAATCCTGAAAAGTTTAACAGCCGGATGAAAAATAAACTTTGGTATTTTGAATATGCTACTTCGGAGCAGTTTGCAGCTTCTTGTAAGAACCTGCACGAAAGCATCGAAATCACGGTTTGTTGAAAAAATTTATTTTATCTTTATTTTAAATATTTTAGTGCGATGGAGTGAGTCTAGACCTGGCAAATGGGCAAGCATTACAAGGTATCGCCTTGCTCAATATTCCTTACACACATGGCGGGTCGAACCTCTGGGGTGACAACAACCATCGGAAAAAATCGATGAAGAAAAAGAAAAAGAAACACAGGGAGAAAGACATTTCGACCGGATCGTTCAATTCCGTCGACCTAAACGCTGCCATACAAGGTATAAAGTTAATTTCATAACCTAAAATTCCAAACCTTTTTCAGACATAGGAGATAAATTAATCGAAGTCATAGGGTTAGAAAATTGTCTACACATGGGACAGGTCAGGACAGGTTTACGAGCATCAGGCCGCCGATTGGCCCAATGTTCTTCCGTCGTCATAACAACAAATAAAACATTTCCGATGCAAATCGACGGCGAACCTTGGATGCAGCCTGCCTGCACAGTACGTACCATTTTAACCTCCATAAAAATTTAACTAATTTATTTCCAGATACGTATTACACACAAAAACCAAGTACCGATGATGATGGCACCTCCTCCCGAAAAAGGAAAAGGTTTCTTTAGCTTTTTAAGAAAATAAAAAAGTGAATATTATGTACTCAACCGTCCTGTGATCAACAAAAAACCAAAAAAACAATTTTTTATTTATTAAGTTTTGATTTTATTAATTTTATGTTAGAAAAAACGCTTTGTTTTATTTTTTTTTACTATCTTAAGGACTACGGTTCGCTGTAAAAATACAAATGAAAGAAGCGAACCTGGCGGAATTTCTCGAAAATCTTCATTTTAGGCTATCATTTATAGGTTATGTGAAAAGCTTTCCCGCTCAACTTTCCCCAAACATCCTCCTCCAGCCAATTATTAAACTTTTATTTTTTAAAACAAGAACCAAATATTGAGGGCGGACAAACATTTTTTGTTTTAAATTATATATTTCGTGCCAAAACGATTTCGTTAAGCTTTTTCAATTTGTGATGCATTTATTTTTAATTAAATACAAAATAAGTTACCTGATATAAATAAGTAAAACATTATTAGAGTTTAATATATATTATAAATAAATTTTTTAAAGGAAAAACTTCCCTAAAAAACAATAATTAAATATAGACAGTTCTAGATATTTCTGTCCATTAGATATCTCATTTTGAAAATTATAAAAATATTATGAAATGTGCATTTAGTGTTGAAATATATTTTTCAACAATTTTTCCATGAGACACTCGCTCATTTTTAATTCTAAATTTATTCTTTTATATAAAATACGTAGAGATTATAAATAAAAAACGACTTCCCAATTTAGAAAATTTTTATTTAAATAAAGTTTTATAATTGAGCAGTTCTATCTGTCTCTTTCATGCCTAGTAGAATTGAAGAAATTATTAAAATTTAGTGATAAGAGCACTAAACCAAATTTTTAGAGTTTTTTAGAACATAAAAGAACACCATATATTTTTTTCTAATGTATAAAAAATAGATGTTAAGTATTTTAAAAAAAGGACAACATTAAATGGACATTTCTTCCCGGTCTGGACCTTCCTGGCAAAACGTTTTGTTCAAATGGCCGCTGCGAAACGCCACAATTTGTTTTAAATTAGCAAACTTAGGAGCAGCTTGGCGTTTGTATGCGAGTTTTGCTTTTTATTTACGTCCCATTTGTGCACTTTTTCAGGTTAACAGAACTGCTAAAATACAGGGTGTTCCAAAAATCTATTTTTTATTTTTGAAAAAGGAGGCTGTAGGTTTCACATGTTGGTTCATGGGCCAAGAAAGTAGATGGCAGCAGCCTTCCATCCATGTTTAAATTGCTGTTTTTCATTTTCAGTAAATATCCCTCTTTACCATCATTAAACACCCTGTATCTATATAAACTATAAATATATTCAATATTTAAGAAATTCATATCTTTAAAGAACTAATTTTTGTAGTAAATGTTGTCTCCTAGACAGAATAATTTTTTATGTAAAAAACTTGAATTATTGGAGTTAATTGCATGCTGTTTTATAATGCTTATTCTAATTTCTAAAATTAAACAAAAACGAGTTTATTCTAGTCAAGTAGGAAAGGAGGTTATGTAAGGTTATCTCAGAACAGGAAAAAACGTGTTATTATAAAAAATTTGCCTTCGTGCTTTGATGTTAATTGTGAAGCGTTAAATGTGCTAAAAAATGCTTTTATCAGGATTTTTTTCGTTTTATTGATGGTGCTAATTAAGTTTTGTTTAGAGTAAAAAGAGACCAAATCGTTGCTCATAAAAAATATCAAACCTTCGTTTTTGTTTCCTCCCTAGTTTATTATTCTAGCGTTCTAAAATATATAAAAAATGTTATTTTTGTTGATAATTTGTTGCATGTTTATCTAAAGTTATTAAATAAATATTATAAAAATGAGATGCGGATTCATCACCTCAAATCTCCTGTTAAATAAATTGAATTATTTAATAATCTGTATTTTTATTGATACTACAATACACCCTTTATAATTAAAGCTATCACATCACAATATCACAATTTCACATATAACAAGCAGTACAATCTCGCAGTGTAAAATATATATTTTATATACAACAAAATAAAGTTTTCTGGGAAAATCGATTAAAAATGCAAAGTGTTAAGTCTCGAAATGAAATATTAAAGCGAAAATTATTCAAGCGTGAAAGTTAAAAATTTAAACTGAAAATATAATTTAATAAATTTCTTAAAAAATGAAAACATAACAATTAGTCCAGTCAGCCTGGGGGTAAAAGTTATTTTGTTTATCTAGGGAAATTTGTAGGGATTAACCGCAAAAAAGTCCCCTACCGAAACCCGTGAGGAAAAGCGTCCAGAGCGTTTTTAAGGTGATTTTTTCTTTTTTTCTGCAATATCTCGAAAAGCGTTAGTCGTAGGCGAAATAATTATTAGTACAAAATTAAAGATAATTGAATTTTCTATAATTTTGACTATTATGATTTTTTCGTAGGACTAAACGATTCTGAGCTACGAGGTCGCAAAAAAATCGGGGTTTCTATTTTGACCTCTTAAGGACGAAGACGTCATCTAATCAAAAAATAGTACTTAATGAAAGTTTTAGATAATTCAATTACCTTTAAAAACCAACTCTCAAAAAGCAATTAACGATCAATAGGCAGGGGTGGGGGTAAATTTAAAAAACACAATTTTAACCCCAGAAGGACCTGTCGCCTCGTAGCTCAGATACGTTTGGTCCTACAAAAAATCTTACTAGATCAAATTTGTAGCAAATTTAATACTCTTAAATTTTGCATTTATACAATTTTTCGAAATTCTTTGAAATTTGAATTTTATTGAATGAAACTTTTTTAATTTTTTTGAAATTTACCCCCCTCTTCGTCCTATTGATCGTTAATTGCTTCTCGATAGTTGATTTTAAATGGAAATTGAATTCTCTACAACGTTTACTTAGTACACTTTTTTGATAGGATATCCCCTTCCTTGATTTTTTCCGACTTTTCTAAAATCTGACTTTTTTCATAGGAAAAACTCGAAAATCCCGCTTTTTTGTTGCCTCTTAGCTCAGGAAAGGTTGGTCTTACAAAAAATTTTATTGAATCAAATTTTCAGAAAATTTTATAGGCTTTAATTTTGTTTTTATAAATTTTTTTGAAATTTCAATTTTTGAATAAAATTTGTTTTTAAATTTTTTTAAATTTACCCCCACCACTGCCTATTGATCGTTAATTGCTTTTTAAGAGTCGTTTTTTAAAAGCAATTGAATTCTCTACAACTTTTATTAAGTACACTTTTTTGACTAAATGATGTCTTCTGTCCTTTAGAGGTCAAAATAGAAACCCCGGTTTTTTGCGACCCCGTAGCTCAGAAACGTTTGGTCCTACGAAAAAATCATATTAGTTCAAAATTATAGCAAATTCAATCATCTTTAATTTTGTACTAAAAATTATTTCGCCTACGACAAACGGTTTTCGAGATATTGCAGAAAAAAAGAAAAAAAATCACCTTCAAAAGGCTCTAGACGCCAATCCTCACGGGTTTCGTTAGGGGAATTTTTCGTGGTTAATCAGAGGACCTACCCCTACACATTTCCGTAGATAAACAAAATACTTTTGCCCTTTTATTTGGGCTTAGATTGACTGGACTACAATGAGGTAATGAAGTTTATTTTTTGGGTTGAATGGCTTATAAAGTGTTAACTGAAATGATTTGTTTTTAAAACGTTCGGATTGATTTGGATTACAGTTGTCCCGACTGATGAGGAAAAACTGAGTTTGTCATCTAGAGAGACTTCCGACAAGTCATTTTCTCTTTCCTGAAAAATAATAAAAAAAAAATTAAATTTCGTACAAAAATACCTAAAAAGTTTTAAAAAACCTACGAGATCATGAAATGTGACGATTCTCTCGTCAGGAGTTGAAGGAGGTGCGGTCGAAGAGAGAACTTCGTCTTTTTTTATGACCGAAGAAGGCGAATCTAAATCCATAATGTCATTTTCAGCCGCTTTTTCCAAATTTAGAGTTAGCTTCTCTTTCGGCCGGACAGATAAAACTACAAAAAGATGGTTTTTCAAGTTGGAAAATGTTTGAAAACGTTACCACCGGTAAAGTTGAGCCTGTTAGATCCAGCTAATGTGACCGGGCAGTTCGAATGGAGCAAAAGAAGCCCTTTAAGACGTGCTACCTCCTCTCTTAAATTGGTCACTTCTTGTACTAAAACTTTATTCGCATTTGACATCTGATCCGCCCTAGAAACCAGCTCGTCAACCCATTTTTTCCGTTTAGCACGACATCGATAAGCAGCGATTCTAAAAAAACAAATAAAACTCAATTTTGAGCCAAAATTTAAGCCAAACCTATTCCGTTCGAGGATTTTCGCACGTTTTTCATTTGATGAATATTCGTCGAATCCTTCTGAACTTTTCTTTGCTTGAGTGCTTGTACTTTCTTTGGGCTGACTCTAAAAAATTTTTTATTATATAAACAGAAAAAATTAAATTTACCTTTGGAATGGCTTTTGGTTTCGGATTGCTCAGCGGTTTCGCACTCCCGCCAAGAAACGCTTTCAATTTCTGAAAATAAAATTGAAAATTGTACACAAAATTTACTTTTTCTTACAGATTTGACATCCGGATTAGGCTGAATTTGCTTCTGATTGACATCAGGAGTCAATATCACTGTACTTTGTACTGGTTTTATAGTGGGAAGGACCGTAATCGGGTTTGTAACCTATAAATTTATTTTTAAACGTTCAATCGGACAAAAATTCTTACAGCGATAGTCTGTAAAGGTTTTGTCGATAGCTGAACAAAATTTCCGCTAGGAAGTTTCAAAATGACCTGAACAGGCTCTTCGATTTTGTCATTCTGGCTTTCTAATGTAGGAGGTGAGCTAGAAAATTTTGGTTTAATTTAATTATTTTATAAGAAAAAAACTTACGGTTGAGGAGTTATTGTCTTAAATGAAGTATCAGCTTCAGAACGAACGACAACTTCGGCGGTTTCCTCTTTATAATAAAAAGATTAATAAAACTGAGGGATAAGATAAACTTACCGATGGTTCCGATATCAGTCTCAACTTCAGGAAATAAATGCGGAGTATGTAAATCATCACCGGCTACTTTACTCAAATAAGACTGAAAAACATAAGGAGACATTTTTAGGGTTCAGAAATCTTATGCAAAGGGAAATTTGATTATGAGTGAACCATGAGCATCTTCAAGTCAGAATATGAATTGGGGAGGTGTGGGAGGGGAGGGGAGGAAGAGGGAGAGAGGGAGTGGGAGAGGGAGAGGGATTAATGAAAAAATTAACAAGGTAAAAAATTAATAACAAAGGCAAAATTAAATAATTAAAGCCAATTATTCGTCAAAAAACTCATCAAAATGAACATTTTAAGAGCGAATTTTTCATTGAAAAGTTCAAAATCAGGGTTTTAAGAGCCAAATTTTCGTCAAAAACGTTAAAATCAAAATTTAAAAAGCAAATTTGTCCTCAAAAAAATCAAATTTAAGGTTTTAAGAGACATTTTTTTGTCATAAGCTTTAAAATTAACTTTTAAGAGACAATTTGATTTTTCATCAAAATCCTCAAAATCATCGTTTTAAGGCTCTCTTTCGTCAAAAACCTTAAAATTTACATTATTTGAGAACCAATCTTTCATCAAAAACCTCAAAATCAACGTTTTATAAATCCAAATTTTCGTCAAAAATCCTCAAAATCAACGTTTTAAGAGACAATTTTTGGTCAAAAACCTCACAATCAACGTTTTATAAATCCAAAATTTCGTAAAAAATCCTCAACATCGACGTTTTAAGAGATAAATTTCGTTTGAAAAACCTCAAAATCAACGTTTTAAGAGATAATTTTTCGTCAAAAACCTCAAAATCAACATTTTAAGAGCCTTTTAAAGATTACGTTCAAAACTTTTTAAAGAGGGGGTGGGGGGTTTTGATTTTTAGTGGTCCGCCCCCTCCGTACAAATTCCTCGATCCGCCTCTGTGGGAGGGTAGGAGAGGTGATGGGAGAGTAGTGGGAGGTGGTGGAATGTTTGGAGGAGGGTCCTGCCAAGTAGGGGAGGATCTTGGATAGTAGAGGAGGGTCAATACTCAATAGAGCAAGTAAACATACCGATTCATTAACCGAAAGGATTCCTTTTTTCGAGTTTTCAGCAGCTTTTCGAAAAGTCTCTTCAAACGGGTTTACATTCTGGAGATCCTGAAAAAGTCCAATTTCCTCGCAGTTGCGAATAAAGCGAGTCGGAGTCGGTGTTTGGTCTGCTAATTAAAACAATAATAATTTAAATTTAAACAATAAATTCCAAAAAATCCTCTTTACTTGTTGAAATATTCGTTTTGTTGAGCGTAAGGACCATTTCGTGCTTCTTCGCATGGAGCCTCAAACCTGATTCGTTTTGAAATTTCTAAAAATAGAAAATTTATCAATTTAAAAATAAATAAATAAAATCTTCAAGTACCATGTTGTTTTTTGCATTATCCATTGATGAGTGGGATGAAGAAAAACCTTCAGAAAAAACGAACAAAGAAACTTTAGCACCCACAAAAAAACCAGTCTTTTGTAACCAGACAATTAAATCATTTCAAAAATCATTTCAATTAATTAATAATAAAGGGTCTTTAATAAAATTAAAATAAATAATAAGTAAATAAAAATTAATAAGAATGAAGAATGTAAATAGTTTTAATAACCATAGAAAGGTTAATTTTATAAAGCGCCTCTAGTAGCAAGATTTCAAAGCTTTATAAAAGAGATGTTGGTTTTTAAAAACGCGCGGCAACAAAGTGGATGTCAAATGTTTTAAATAAATTATTTTAAATGTTATTCCACAAATTGTTGTCCTATCCATCGATTTGTGGCTCTAAAAAAAGTAGTTTGTAAAACGTTTTACCACGATCAAGCAGGCTGTGGATGCCAACCACTAGTTCGCAATTTACTCGCTAGGTTTTTTGACGGTTTTTACTTTTTCTGTAACGGTTCCCGCTCTTGTTTTTACATCTTTTAATTAATTTTAAGTATTGATTAACATTGTTTTTAGTATTTATTATACGAAATGAATAAAGAAAACAAGAGGCCGCCCTTTTCGACGTATGTGAAATCGAGGCATACTGGTAAGCGAATTCCTTCTTATAAGACTCCCTACGGGGAAATTGTGTTTAGAGCAAAATTAAGGATTTTATTATGTTCACATAATTCTTGAGACGGATCTTTACTCCCAATGATGATTCTCGTTTAATTGAGAGTTGTGTGCAGGTAAATGCTTGATTGTGAATGCATGTGCTAGCCGGAAAAAGAGACGTTTTGGCGAGTGTGCTAACATAGACCTAAAGTATTGAACACTTCAGGGTCAAATACTTGGAAAAATGTGATTACGATTACGGATGACTAAACTCCCCCCCAACTCAACCCTCCTAAACTCTCCAACAAAACTCCCCCCAAACTTATCGCTTAATCAAAAATATAAAAATCTCTAATCATCCCCTAAACCCACCACCTAGTCTCCCCCCAAATTCACCACCAAATCCCCCCATAAATATTACCTCATCCACCCCAAATTCGTTAACTAATCCCCCCAAACTCATCAACTAACCCCTGCCCAAACTAACTACCCAATCTCCCCCCAAACTCACCACTTAATCTTCCCAAACTCTCCAACAAATTTCCCCTCAAACTCACAACCTAATCCCCCCTAACTCACCGCCTAATCCTGAACCCTTTATCTCACTGCCTAATCTCCCCCCAAACTAACCACCTAATCCTCCTCCAAACTCATCACCTAGCTCCCCCCTAATTCACCACCTAATCTCCCCCAACTCGCCATCAATACTCCCCCCAACTTACGCTTAATCCCAATATAAAAAAAATAAATAACCTTTCTACCTAATCCCCCCCACACAATTTATCATCTAATCCTCCCCTAAACCCCCACCTAGTCTCCCCCGAAATTCACCACCTAATCCCCACCGACTTCACCTAATCCCCCCAAACTTACTACCTCATCCACCCCCAAACTCATTACCCAATCTCCCCCCAAACTCACCACTTAATCCTCCCAAACTCACCGTATAATCCCCCCCAAACTTTTACATCATCCACCCCCCCAAACTCATTACCCAGCCCCCCCCCCACAAATTCACCACCTAATCCCCCCAACTTATTACCTCATCTACCCCCAAACTCATAACCTAGTCTCCCCCCAAATTTATCACATAATCCCTCCACCAACTTCACCTAATCCCCCCAACTTACTACCTTATCCACCCCCAAACTCATTACCCAATCTCCCCCCAAACTCACCACTTAATCCTCCTAAACTCTCCACAGTCTCGCCCCAAATTCGACAACAAATCTCCCCTCAAACTCACAACCTTATCCCCATAACTCACCGCCTAATCCCTCCTCTAACTCTCCACCGTATCTCCCCCAAACTCGCCATCACAACTCCTCCCAAACTTGTCACTTGATCCCCCCCCCCAAACCCTTACCACCTAATTTCCCCCCAACTCACCACCTAATCTCCCACCAAACTCACCATCAAATCTCCCTCTTAACCCCTCAACACTCCTAAACTTCTCACCAATTCTCCCCCCAATTCCCTAACCCTCCCCCCTTTCTCCCTCTTTAACCAATGCTCCCTCAAATTCCCAATAATTCTCAAAGTACCATTTAAACCTTAAATTGTCTATCTAACGTTATTGAAGAAATTTTTTTAATGCTGGGCTCCAAATTTCTACCTGGAATCCTTCAAATCCATGAGACACAAGTTCTGAGTTTCCTTTATAAATTGAAATCCTTTTCTCTGATCTTTTCCCTGATTTTATATCATTTGTTTCAGGACTAAGCCCTTTCAAAGACAACTTCGGTCTTCCACCTGTAAAAGGTACACGGGCAGGAAGAAATAATGTTCAGGTAATCCCAAAAAACTCAATTCCACTCCTATTTCAACTTGTAAATTTCATTTCAGGATCCTCCAGCTAGGTCTAGAATTCCACGTCTTTTTAATCATAATACTCAACAGATAGCTCAGCGAGAGGTACCTTTTCAATGTAAAGATCAATTTAATTTTATGTTTTTCCAGCCTAGAGCCCCAGCTACTAGAAGAGGAAGAGCTGGTCATGTTAATACTGAAAGGAATGAAAACGTTCTCCCAGAATCTCAGATTCCTCATGTCACTTCAACTTCGGAAAATGAAGAAAACAATGATGTGGCTATGGCACTTCCTAATTTTGTCGCTCCTGCTTTTCAACCACCTTTAGACTTGTTCATAGAAGCAGATGATTTTATTGAAGTTAATGACGAAGCAATAAATACCGAGGCATCGGCAATTCCTAACAACTTATCAGTTGAAGTCATTCAATCTCCAAATTCTTCACTTTTAATGGAAGGAGCTGAGGAAGTTGAAGATGAAAGGCCGGGGGAGGCATCAGCCAACTCAAATTCAGATTTCAAATCACCTACAGATTTGCCATTGCTAATGGAAGTTGTTGAAGAAGAAGTGATTCCTAGTAAATACAAATCTTTTGCTTGTAGAATAGGGCTGTTTATTCAAAGTTTCTAATTATTTCTTCTATTTTCAGAATATAGTCTCTGTCATGAAACACAACATATTTATCGGTAATTTTTTATTTTTATAAAGCTTTGCCAGCATTGGCTTGAGTTGAGTAAAAAACTTATAAGTTAAAATGATTCTTATTAAATTTTTTTTAAAGGATGAAGCTTGCCACGGAGACAGCGAGACTTTCTGAAATTGCAGATCATTGGGCGAAAATCAAAGAGGAAACCGAATTGGATTTGGCTATTCAGGATGACATCGATGCTGCTGTTGGGCAGACCCGTCTTCTGTTGAGGTCGAAATTTCAGCAGTTCAAAGGATTGATCGACTCATATGAGACTTCCAATAATATCCGACCCGGTGACCTAGGAGGCTTCTGGGATATGGTCTACATTCAGGTTTGTCTTTTAATTTGCGTTTTCTCCATTTATTCTTCTTTAGGTCGACCTTCTCGATTCCCATTTTGCGAAACTTCAAAAGTTGAAAGACAACAATTGGGTGCCAGAGGTGCCGCAAATGCAGCAGAAGAAGAAAACCAAACGTGGAGGAAAGAAAAGGAAGAATTTTAATGTGAAATCTAAGTTTCGTGAAGCCATGGGTAAATATAAATTAATTTAAAAAAAAATTTTTTTAATTCTTTATAATTTTAGCTTTGAGAAACAACGCTGAAGCTTCAACATCACATTGTCCTCCTGGTAAATATTGAAAAAAATTATCTTTTGTCATTTATTTAGGAAGGTGTTTGTGTGTAAAATTTTGAATAGTCAGAATATTCTATAATCGTTCCGTTTTAGAGTCACCGAAGACCAACGAGACAACCAATGAGACGTTTCAAGAAGGAATACCCCGTGAGATCATCAAAACTCCTTTAGTTAACAAAATAATCGAGAGGGCACGCCAAAGTAGACGCAGTTCCCTTGGAATTCTCATACGTACTTCTTTAAACGGAAAGCTTTTTTAAATTTTTACTCAATTTTTTCCTGAATTTTTTAAAACTTTAATTGCATTTTTATTCGCACAATACATAATCTTTTCTCTGTTTACTTGTTTTTATTGTGCAATTTTTGAGTTAAACATGTTTAATATAGAAATAAAAAACGAATTATTTTTGTCATTAGCTTGTGTTTTATTTCTTGGACTGTTGGCTGTCAACTTGAGTGCACCAAGCTGGTTAAGACCAGGAAAAGAAAGAACACGAAATTCACAAGACAATTTTATGAAAAAATTAACAAATTGAAGCCAATTATTTGTCAAAATGAACATTTTAAGAGCGAATTTTTCATCAAAAACTTCAAAATCAGGGTTTTAAGAGCCAAATTTTCGTCAAAAACCTTAAAATCAAAATTTACAAAAGCCAAAATTTTCCTCAAAAACCTTAAATTCAAGGTTTTAAGAGACATTTTTTCGTCAAAGCTTTAAAATTAACTTATAAGAGGCAATTAGTTTTCGTCAAAAATCCTCAAAATCATGGTTTCATGGCTCCCTTTCGTCAAAAACCTTAAAATTTACATGATTTGAGAACCATTCTTTCATCAAAATCAACGTTTTATGAATCCAAAAATCCTCAAAATCGACGTTCGAGATAATTTTCGTTAGAAAAACCTCAAAACCAACGTTTTAAGAGAAAATTTTTCGTCAAAAACCTTAAAATTTACATTATTTGAGAACCAATCTTTCATCAAAATCAACGTTTTATAAATCCAAATTTTCGTCAAAAATCCTCAAAATCAACGTTTTAAGAGAAATTTTCGTTTGAAAAACCTCAAAATCATCGTATTAAGTGACAATATTCCGTCAAAAACCTCAAAATCAACGTTTTAAGGCTCTCTTTCGACAAAAACCTTTATTTTGAGAGGGGGGTTTGCTTTTTAGTGGTGCGCCCCTCCGGACAAATTCCTGGATCCGCCTCCAGTGTATACTACTACTTATATACTATTATACTTAAATAATTATTGTACTTATATGAAGGATACTAAAAACTTACTTTTAGTGGGTTTTCAGTATCCTTGTCTATGGCTCCTTGCTAAGTTGGCAACATTGAAAGCGTAGTGGATTTTATGTTGCTCAAACTGATTTCGCGCTCTAATCAAATTCTAGAAGGTTCCACTTAGGTTATCTGATAATTTTATTTGCCATTTTCCATCGAAATGTCGTATTTTAGGCCTAATGTCCTTATAAATCTTTCGAAAGAATACGACCCGAATTATAAATGCCTCATGAGCGAATCTGGGAGGAACGAGTTTGATAAAATTTTGTCCAGCGAATCGTGGGTTGATGAAAACACGAGGAAAGACATCATGAAAAAATGGTTGAACTCAAAGGTAAAGACTGTTGCACCTAGCTGGTCATGTCAAGAGGTTGAATCCATTGCACCTAGCTGGTCCCTCTTGATTGGTCGACTCCATTGCACCCAGCAGGTCTTCTCATCCTGCCAATTTTAAACTTCATTTGTTTTCAGGATCTCGAACCTCCTTTAGAACTTCTCTGGAAGCTTAATGAAGAAGAATTCCTTTTCGTAACCACATATTTTTTCCTGTAAGCCATCTTCATGCTCAAAATATTGAAAATTCCAGGAATTGCCATAGTCCAGTCAATCTAAGCCTGGGGTTTAAAAGGTATTTTGTTTATCTACGGAAATTTGTAGGGGTAGGTCCCCTGATTAACCACAAAAAAGTCCCCTACCGAAACCCGTGAGGATTGGCGTCTAGAGCGTTTTTAAGGTGATTTTTTTTCGTTTTTTCTGCAATATCTCGAAAACCGTTAGTCGTAGGCGAAATAATTTTTAGTACAAAATTAAAGATAATTAAATTTGCTATAATTTTGAGCTAATATGATTTTTTCGTAGGACCAAACGTTTCTGAGCTACGAGGTCGCAAAAAAACCGGGGTTTCTATTTTGACCTCTAAAGGACAGAAGACGTCATCTAATAAAAAAATGTGTACTTAATAAAAGTTGTAGAGAATTTAATTACCTTTAAAAAACGACTCTCAAAAAGCAATTAACGATCAATAGGCAGGGGTGGGGGTAAATTTCAAAACAAATTTCATTCAAAAATTGAAATTTCAAAAAATTTTATAAAAACAAAATTAAAGCCTATAAAATTTGCTGCAAATTTGATTTAATAAGATTTTTTGTAAGACCAACCGTTCCTGAGCTACGAGGCGACAAAAAAGCGGGATTTTCGAGTTTTTCCTATGAAAAAAGTCAGATTTTAGAAAAGTCGGAAAAAATCAAGGAAGGGGATATCCTATCAAAAAAGTGTACTAAGTAAACGTTGTAGAGAATTCAATTTCCATTTAAAATCAACTATCGAGAAGCAATTAACGATCAATAGGACAAAGAGGGGGGGTAAATTTCAAAAAATTAAAAAAGTTTCATTCAATAAAATTCAAATTTCAAAAAATTTCGAAAAATTGTATAAATACAAAATTAAAGAGTATTAAATTTGCTACAAATTTGACCTAGTAAGATTTTTTGTAGGACCAAACGTATCTGAGCTACGAGGCGACAGGTCCTTCTGGGGTTAAAATTGTGTTTTTTAAATTTACCCCCACCCCTGCCTATTGATCGTTAATTGCTTTTTGAGAGTTGGTTTTTAAAGGTAATTGAATTCTCTACAACTTTTATTAAGTACACTTTTTTGATTAAATGACGTCTTCTGTCCTTTAGAGGTCAAAATAGAAACCCCGGTTTTTTTGCGACCTCGTAGCTCAGAAACGTTTGGTCCTACGAAAAAATCATATTAGCTGAAAATTATAGCAAATTTAATTATCTTTAATTTTGTACTAAAAATTATTTCGCCTACGACTAACGGTTTTCGAGATATTACAGAAAAAAAATCACCTTAAAAACGCTCTAGACGCCAATCCTCACGGGTTTCGGGAGAGGACGTTTTCGTGGTTAATCAGGGGACCTACCCACAGAGGAGACAAATTTTGACAAAATTTGTCTTCTCTGTGGACCTACCCCTACAAATTTCCGTAGATAAACAAAATACCTTTTTTTTTATTTGCCCTTTTCGGGCTTAGATTGACTGGACTACCAAGAAAATTTCAATTTTTCTTTATTTTATCTTTTTTTATTTTTATTTAAAGGAATCAAAATTACGAATCTCATTTATACGAAACATTCGAACAAGTTTATATAGAAACGAAAGATTCAGAAGCCAGAAATAATGCAATCTCAATATTATCCAACGTTTTAGTCACCATAATTAATACATATCTTATAGCTGAAGAGGATTTTAAAAGATATTTTCAAAATTTGATTAAAAACATCATCGAAAAAGTAGGTTTATTGCACAAAAATTTCCAAAAAAAAATAATAAGGGAATCTCTTTTCTCGATCAGAACCGAATTAGTGGATGTTTCATAACTGACATTTTAAATTCCGTTTATATTTTCGATAGTTGCCTTCTTCAGTTTGGCCTCTGTTTTTTCAAGCAGATTTTAAACTTTTCAAAATCAAATTTCGCCGCTGAAAACGTCGTGAGCGAATATTCAAATTGGACGATGAAATCTGGAGATGAAGCTAGCAAAATATTTATTCGAGAAGTAAGAAAATGGAAGAAAAAAATTTATTTAATTTTGTGTAGATTTTAGGTTTGATTCCAAGCGAAAGTGCTGTCGAGGAACTGAAATTGGCTGTCGATAAAATGATGTTTAATTGGAAATATTTCATTATGAGCGTTTCTTTTTTATTGGAAAAACCTGAAGTTGTTACAATGATCAAAAGTAATAATCGATCCCAACTTTAAAACCCACACTACTTCCCATCACCTCCCCTACCCTCCCGGGTCCTTATCTGCCAGCCCACCACTGAGGGGAGGTCATACTGAGTGGGTCGCCGATCAGGCCAAATTTTTTTTGGTGATTCTACATCACCGTTTCTTCCAATGGGCCCCAGGGGGGGCGTGGCACCCTCTTGAAGTCAAAATACGAAATTTTCAAAATCGACAAACAGGCTATTGATTTCTATGTAAAATTGCACGAGGAATCCGATGGCATCAATTAAAAAGTTCTAGGACCATTATTTTTCGAGTTATCGCTAAAAAACCGCTTTTGGAACTAAGTAAACTACCCCAGGAAAAGTTTTCTCGTCAAAAACAACATTATATTCGTACTCAGCACCCCAAAAAACCTAAAGATATTAAATTTTATCAAGGAATCGCTTAGGGGGAAAAATTTTATTTTTTAATCTTGATAAAATTTAATATCTTTAGGTTTTTTGGGGTGCTGAGTACGAATATAATGTTATTTTTGACGAAAAAAATTTTCCTGGGGTAGTTTACTTAGTTCCAAAAGCGGTTTTTTAGCGATAACTTGAAAAATATTGGTCATAGAATTTTTTAATTGATGTCATCAGATTCCTTGTGCAATTTTACATATAAATCAATAGCCTGTTTGTCGATTTTGAAAAATTCGTATTTTGACTTCAAGGTGCCCATTGGCACTCACCGTGACGTCCCCTTGTAAGTCCAGACTAGAAACTTGCTTAAAATAACTTAAAACTGATTTTTATCATAATTGGACACCATTTTTAGGAGAAGTCGAAAATTGGATGAGCATTGCTTTTGAACGTTTGGAGCGATGGTACCTTCTAGTCTCATTTATCGTGGCAAGGGTCTGCTGTGAAAATAAAGCCAAAAACTTCAATAGCTACGTTAACTGGTTTGGGTCCATCACTTATAAAAACTCGACAGTTTTCAAATTTGTTTTTGAATTTCTGACTGAAATTGTGCCTTATGAGCGTCCTCTTTATTTGAAAATACACGTAAATAAAGTTCCATCGGCGCAGCCTGGCTGTCAGGAGACACTCGAGCATTATTTGAATGTCGCCAAAATCAGACTTATGGAGCTAAATGAATCGACGGAATATTTAGGAATCTTCAACGACCTTCATGACTCGGATAAAGTAAAATTACTTCAAGCTAATATATAAACTTCAATTTTTTTTAGGTTGGACAAGCCAGAGATATTATTAAAGCGATCGATATGTTTAAAGAAAATGGTATTGTCCCGTCTTCTGTTTTAGAAGCTCATGTTTTCAGGAGGCCGTATTTTGAAAAAGTTTTTCTTAAAAATCTTTTATGTGCCGACGGCAAGAGGAATCCAGACTGTGCAAGATTTGTTGAAAAGTTAAACTCTCTTGGAAAAATACCATCTCCTTTGTATAAAAAATGGAAAAAACTTTAAAAATTTTGTATTTTCTTTAAAAAAATTTATTGCATTACCCAGAACCGATCCTCCCCCCCCCCCTCCACTAAAAAAAAAGGGAAAAGGGAAAAGAAAAGAAGAACAAAAAATCACCAGAGGGAGGAGACAAAGTATGAAAAAATTCCAAAAATTTTTAGCTGTCAAAAACACATTTTTTGTTCATAAATTTTTTTAAAAAATCTGCTAAAATGGCAAAATCAACAAATTAAAGTCAATTATTCGTCCAAATGAACATTTTAAGAGGCTATTTTTCATCAAAAACTTTAAAATTAAGGTTTTAATGGACATTTTTTCGTTATAAACCTTAAAATCAAAGTTTTAAGAGACAATTTTTTGTCATAAACCTCAAAATCAACGTTTTAAGGTTTTTTAGCGGATTTTTTTTTTTTTTCTTGAAAAACCTTTAAATTTACAATTATTTGAGAACCAATCTTTCATCAAAAACCTAAAAAACAACGTTTTTCGTCAGAAATTTACATTATTTGAGGACCAATCTTCCATTAAAGGCCTCAAAATCAACGTTTTCTAAAGCCAAATTTTATTATTTTCGTCAAAAATTAACGTTTTAATTCTCTTTTTCGTCAAAAACCTTAAAATTTACATTATTTGAGAACCAATTTCATCAAAAACTACGTTCTATAAAGTCAAATTTTCGTCAAAAACCTCAAAATCAATGTCAAGTGGTTCGCTCCCTCCAGACAAATTCCTGGAATCTGCCATTTTGGTAAGGGGTCAAGGAGACCCCGTAGGGTCAAAATGACCCTTGGTCTTTGCCTTACATGACTGAAACTCGGTCCTGTTGGCCGTCCATCAATCTTCACCAAATCTTCCTTTCATAATTATCTGGAATAGGCATATATACAGGCAGGGAGACTTGTAGGAGGAGGGTAGGGAGGTGATAAGTGAGTCTTATCCTCATCAAATACAGGGTACAATCTTAGGAGGTTGTGGGGAAGGTCGAGGCGGGTAGGGGAGGTGATAGGTGACAAGGAGATAGGTTACTTTGAGAAGAGTTCTGTAGAGCCCACTATTTGAGAAAGTTCAAGTTAAGGGATCCCTACTCCATACCATCACTTCAAATAGGACTTAAAAAACAACACCAATTTAGTCTTTGGCACTTTATTAATTTAAACTTATTTTTTATTAATAAAAATCCCTTGTACAACATTTTTCATTTACAAGTCTTGAGGTATACTTCTTCTCACTTATTCATGGTACATCACTTTTATAGTTTTAAAAAACAAATTATAAAATCATTATTCTTAAATGAGCAACAAATAAAACGTAACGTCAACAAAAACAACGAAAAAAAAATGAGATCAATAAGATTATTGAACATTTTGCCATTTTTAACGTCAAGAAATGTACTTTGTACTGGTTTTCTATCCTTTTTTTTAAATAATTGACTTTCTAGTTAAAAATGACAAATGGATATATCACTAATCCAGAAATTGGATATTTTTAATAAAATGGATGCACCGTAAGATGGTATTGGATAAAAATAAAATGATATGCCTGTAAATTATCAGTCATTTTAATTTAACTAAGATGCAGGCGTCGCCTTAAGATCACAGAGAAATAAACTGCTGGAAGAAATAAAATGTTTGAGGAAGATGAGAGGAAGTTTCGAGGAAAATAAGAAGTCCAGCTTCTTATTTTGGATAGAAATCAAATGGAGGGTCGATGTTGGAAATCTTTAGATATTGTTCCACATGAGCATACCTTAATACAATCATTTCTAATAATTTATTGTTTGATGGAAAGAAAAGCGAATAGAAAAAATAAATTTGAGGAAGGGCGAGTTTTTGGAAAACTAGGATTTTTGGTGTCACGAGTTCATAATGGTTGATCGTCTTGAGTAGCCTTTTCGGGTAACAGTCGACCCTTGAGCTTCGCATTCACGTTTAACTCGGTCGATAATTTCCGCGACTAATTTCTCTTCTTTTTCTCTTTGTTTTTCGTACTCTTCAGGATTGCTTTGGAAGTCTTCGCTCGTCCTGCGTCCTCGTCGGCACGGTCGGAGGTCTTCTTTGTCGACGACGACGTTTTGCTCGATTTTTGAATGTCGGGAGCTCACGTGGCCCAAATAGCCTTTACGAGATTTAAAAAATACGTTGCATTTATAACATTTAAACAGACTTGACGTTCCGGGAGGGTTCGAGATATGGAATTTGTATTTATGTCTGTACCAGTGAGTTCGGGATGGTAAAAGCTCACCGCACCATTTACAAACTACGGAACCGTCTTCGTTTATTAAATATTCTAAAAGGTCCCTTCGTCCTGGTATCAAGCCTTCGCTAGAATCCTCGTCGTCGTCTAACGGCTCTAATTTTGGAGCGAGGATCGATTCATGACTAAGGAAATGGACGCCGGGAGCGAATTGGGTCGGATTCGTCTCGTCTCGGATAGGCGTGATCACAACATCTTCAGATGTCGGCGACAACTCCAATCTCTGAAAACCGGGCGGCGCGGGAGTTATTGAAACATCCTCGCAGATTGAAACACTCATTTCTGCAAAATAAAATTTAGGAAAATGTTAGTAAGAAAAGAAGTCAGTTAGAAAAGAAACTAGAAAATAGTAGGAAATTAAAGTTAAATCAATTTGGCATAACTTCAAGGACAGTGAGAGCATAACCTCCACCCCAGGAAGGGCCAAGAGGCTCCAATAGTACATAAAGGGGGAAAAATCCCATGAGGCCTTAAACAAAAAGGAATTGCGGAAGAAAATCAGAGTATTCAGAGAACACGTTTTCACACAACTTTAATTAATTGAATAACTCGAAATAGGTTAGGTTTAGAGGTTAGGAAAACAGCAGGAAACATTGATTGGTGCATAACCTCCACCCCAGGAAGGGCCAAGAGGCTCCAATAGTACATAAAAGAGGAAAAAAGCCCATGAGGCCCTAAACAAAAAGGAAGTGCTGAAGAAAATTATAGCTTTCAGAAAACGCGTTTTCACACAACTCTTATTAATTGAATAACTCGAAATAGGTTAGGAAAACAGCAGGAAACATTGATTGGTGCAGAACGATTTCATAATTTAACGTTTTAATGCCTTAACTTCCACAATTTTTGAGCAATTTCATCCATATTTGTTCCGAAGCTATATTAAAGAGCTTTCTCGAGATATAAGTCAAAAATTTTGGAAGTTCAGGACGTCTAACATGTAGGACAGCCGGCCCTGGTACTCTTTTATATAAGACCTTAGAAAGTGTTAAATGGTGCCATTCTTGAGATCAACCCACTTTTTTCAATGAAAGCAACCTTTTTTCTGCATATTCCCCATCACCACAAAACGTACTAACACTTACCAACGACTATAATAAAAAAATAATAAAAATAAAAGGATAAAAAGAAAAAAAAATTAATTACATCAGTGTATTTTTTAGAAACAAAAAAAAACCTATTTTTTGATTAATAAAATTCTACAAAAAAAATCATAATTTTTTAAAAAAATTTAGAAGAGTGATTGTGAACTTATAAATTCTCCAGTGCTCATGCGAATAACGATATAATATTATACTATATACATAAATAGTGCAATGTGTACAAAATAATAATAAATAAACTAATTTTTTATAATATAATAAATATACTCAAAATTAACATTTTAGTGCACCAAGTTAGATAGTAGTAATAAATTTGCACTATATTAATAACAAAAAGAAAAGAAAAAATACTGATAAACTAAAATGAGAAAAAAATAAAATAAAACTGGAATATTGTTTAAACAAACATAATATATTTTTTATAATAATTAACGCTTTTAATTTTTGTAAATTAACGATTAATATTTACAATGGAAGACGTTTTATAAACTTTGATAAATCTTCCTATATTTTTTTTTTATTTTTTATAATTTTTGTGCGGTTAATAAAGTTAGTTAAAAACTACTGGCCATGGAAAACCCCATAAACTATCCCAAATGACCGATTACGGTCGAAAATTTAAAATAAAAACTATAAATAAAAAAAAACTGCAATAAAATATACAACCCCGACGTGCTACCTTTTTAAAGGTAAGAGAGGGATTTACCGGGATTTTCTAACGGAAATCACAATTTTAAAATGATAATCCGATTGTTTTTAAACAAAGATTTTAATGTTTTATAAACATAAGTTTCCCAAACTGATCCTTTATGAGGGTCATTATGTGGTAACATTAATTTTTATTACATAAAAGAGATCCCAAACATGATTATTGCACACACACAAAAAAAAAGAAGATTAAAAATAATTTTTATGCTAAAATTAACAAATTACCGCCATCGTTAGATGCAAAGAAAACAATAAACTATTTAAAGCTTATAACAGCAATAGTGTCATTTTTTAGTAATTGCACTGGGTTATTTTGCTACTCCTGTGTAAAAAAAAGACAAAAAGAAACTTTTATTATGAATCCCCTAAAGCACCACAGAGTCCGTTATGGGGGAAGATAGAATCCGACGTTTGAGAACATGACTTCCTTTGGCATGAAGCAATCGTGGACCATTTTCATGTGGTTTTTCATTTTGTCCGGCCTTGAGAATTCTTTAGCGCAGACCGGGCATGGGAAGACCTTCCTTTGGTGTCCCTCGTGGTAAAGGAAAGCATGCCTTTGAAAGCTATATTTGTTTTTGAAAGTTTTGATCATGTCCGATTTGGCGCATTCCATGCATTTGTAGACGCCTTCGGTGATGGAGGCGTAGCGGAAGAGGTTGAGGCCTCGGACGGACATTTCGGTGAGCGCTTCTGCGGGGTCGCTGTTGGACGCCGCACGACGGCGGACACGTCGCACTTTATTCGCAGGCGGTCGGAATTCATTAAACTGAGGCGGCGGCACCGTTTTCTCCTCATTGTTGTTCTCCGCATCACCTTCCTGGTCAACAACCAAACTCTCACTATCGCTTTCATCCTGTGGGTAAATCTCCATCTTTGGTGCAAGTCTCATCATCTTATCCAATCCTAAAATCAAACCAAAATATAATTAACTCATAAAAAAAACTATAAACAACAAAAAATCCTAACAACCTTAAAACTTACATGGATTTCAATCCTTGCATACTGTGGAAAATCAAAATATTAAATAATGATTTTCATTTTCTACTTCATTTTTTAAAAAATAATTACCTTTTTTGTCTTCGTGTTCAAGGAAAAATGAAAAAACTAAATAAAACATTGATAAATAAATTTTATTTTTTACACAAATAACCAGCATTCTAACAAAATAAGCAAGTACGTTTTAAGACCCCAATGACTTTTGTACTTGCTAGTGAATTATCTAAAAACGATGTGAAATTAACTAATCAGTACGACACAAGCTCATTATTTGGTCTGTGATTATAAAATTGACTATAAAGACTAGCTCAATAATTTGGTCTTTGTACAAAGTATAAGGCACCTAATTAAGAAAGAACATTTTTTATTTATAAAGGCGTATATAAGGCACGTGGTGCAACTAGAAGCATTAGTAACTGGTAACACAAAAAAGTAAAATTGTTAAATAACAAAAAAAAATTATTTTCTTTATCACACTCGTTCGTTGGACTAGTAGTCATCGTAGTTTGGTTCTGGAGGAGGTTGCCTCGAGATCGAGTGACCGTGGACTTGTTTTGCGTGGGTCATCATGTTGTCCTTTCTAGTGAAAGGTTTCATGCAGACAGGGCAGTGAATGTTCTGCTTGTAGCCGTAGTGCGCTGATAGAAAATGGCGGCAGAAGTTGCTTATATGGGTGTACGTTTTGGCGCACATGTTGCATCTATAAGTGTGGCTACCTTCGCGAGTACAGTATTTCCTTATTGACATTTTGTCGATCCTTTTGTTCTCTTTAGGAGGCGCTATCCTTTGGTCCATTAAAGAATGAAAAGAGTCTGACTCAAATTGCGATATGTCTTCATCGATATTTTCCGTTTCCATGGCAACGTTGGCGTTTTCTTGATCAGAAGATCCTGGAGAGCAAGCGATGATGTCTTCATAGTAGCCGAAATCCGAATGCTGTGATTCCTCATCCGTTTCGTGTTTCACATCTGAAATATATTTCTTTTTGAATATCGTAAAAAAACATGCGGTCTATCATGCACTACCATTAATTCAAG
This sequence comes from Orius laevigatus, assembly GCA_018703685.1. NCBI lineage: Eukaryota > Metazoa > Arthropoda > Insecta > Hemiptera > Anthocoridae > Orius > Orius laevigatus. The sequence continues at coordinate 108,265 of JAGWEN010000085.1, forward strand.
GTCGAGTTGTACAGAAAGCTATTAACATGCAGTTTAGGAAAGGAAAGGAAGGAAGAGCAAGACCCAAAACCAAACAATAGATGGGACACATTCCTCAATGGAAATATAAAGAAATTTAGACTTGAACCCCGACTTACCTTCTTTTTCGATGTCTCTGTTGTCTCGATGATCAATGATGTTCTCCACGGTTTTAAAAGAGAAAATATTTTTTTACCGGTCAGATTAGGACACAAAGGTGAGGAAGGTGCCCCATCTGTTTGCTCTATCACAACTTTTTTCACTTAACAATAGTTTAAATTATTCTTAACATATAAAAAAAATAAAAAAACACAAAAAAAACGAGTGCACAAAAATATCACTATTACTGAAGCGTTAGTGAGATCTAACTTTCGACCCTGTAAAAAATCTTCGTGTTATGGGAACCACAATTACCATGCCAAAATTTGGCTTTCTGATGGTAATTTAAGGTTAACGGATGTGCATCTGGACAAAAAGTGTGTGTTTAAAACGATATTTACCTGATGTCGAGTATCGTTCTTCTTGAGGTGGTCCTGAATTTGTGAAAGGAGATGTTGAATCTAAAATTGAAAATGAGGCATAAAGTTGACAAAAAAAGAGAGTTTACCTTGGCCAGAAGTGCTAGGTTTGGGTTCTTCGACTTTCATCGTGAAATTTTCAGTCTCCGAGTCTTGTGAGTCGCCGTAGTCGTTTTCATCTTTGACGTCAGCATCCGGGCTTCGACTTTCATTTGTGGGACCTTCGATAGTGACTGAGTTGGGAGGGTTTTGAAGGCACTGCGGACTTGCGGCATTGGAGAGCGAGACCGGCTCGCATGGCGAACCTTCTTTCTCATTTTCGCTTTTAATCGTACATTCCGGTGGCGGGATCGTTCCTTGAGAGTTTGCTTGATCTACAAAAATTAGTAAAAGCCAAAAAATTCCTCGAGGCAGCCCTCGAGAAGCAGCGGATTTCCTCCGGAAAGGCCTTCCCTAAGCCTATCTTTGATGTCCTAGTCGCCTCGTATGTATATATATATATCCCCAGGTTTGGAATGATCTATATTTTCGTGATCAGGAGATCGTCCTGATTACGAATATATAAGCCTCTAAGCCGAAAGCCGCCGTGAGGCTGGCCCCAATAGCCTGCTTTCCTCCGGAAATCCGCTAAAAAATAAGGTTTTTTTTAACTCACCAACATGATTTTCGACACTATTCGGCTTTTCTTCGTTATCGTCGCTAGGGTTACCAGATCCGCTTCCTGAAAGCTTCCTTGGCCGACCTCTTTTTCGCCGAGGGGCAGTCAATGCGGAGTTCAACATCGCATTCGGATGGTAATATTGTCGCTTCTGTTGTGGCAAGAGGATTCGGTGGAGGTTCGGAGGAGGAGGGGGAGGAGGAGGAGGCGGAAGAGCTTGATTTAACAACGAATTCGCAATCGACGGCAAATCGCATCGTTCCTCGTTTACCTCCGTAAGACCTTTAATTCTTAACGATTCAGCGACTTTTAAGAACGCAGTGAGCCTATCTTGATCGACGCTCACTTCGCCCCTATACATGAAATCGAGAAGCGACCTCATATCGGAATAGGGGACGTCTTTAAGTATGACTATCGGATGCTTATCTGGATGACCAACAAACAACGCCTAAAAAAAATCAAAATATGAGAAACCTCTTGAAAAAGAACTGATCCTTATAAAGTAACTGATCCATTTCTGAAGTACTTTTGATAAGAAAATCCTCTCATAAAAAGAAAAAGTAAGACATCTTATCAATCCTTATCATAAAATGGGTGTGATGAGTTGATTTTGGATTTCAGACAAATTTAAGTAAAAATAATTTTGTTCTTGTAAAGAACCTTGTAAATAATTAGAAAACAAAAAATTGGATATGAAATAAAAATAGTGTGAAGTTTTTAAATTATTGTGACTTTCATGTAATACCTCATTCAAGGTCTCCCCCCCTCCCTGCCCCCTTTTCAAACCCCACAACTGAACCAACCCACTTCCACCCCCACCCTGCATTAGAGTGAATAAAAAACACAACTGAGGTCATCCCTCGAAAAAAAGGAAAAAAATTTAAATCGTTTTTTGTGAAATTTTTACCTGGAAGTATGGGCTGCATGCGGACAGGACCATTTTGTGAGCTCGGAGAAATTGCCCTTCGACTGCTAGGGTGACGTCGACGAATGCCTCGTCGTGGAGCAACTGGTCGAAAACTGACAACAAATTGCTTTGATGGTTGTTCCATCGGAGACAAAATCTTTGCGACCCCATCATTTAGACAACGAATCCCTCAAAATAAGAAAAATCACGTCGTAGCTTTTTTTCTGCAAACAAAAATAAATCAGCTGTTAATTTCAGTCAACCGCAATAGCTTCCTATCCTTTGGAAATCAGCTAAAAGTTTTGTTTATTTCAATCTCCACCAGTCCAAAACCCAAGTCAGCAAAAACCGAATAAACAAACACAAAATAGCATTTTATGATAAGTTAAAAACGATTTTGAGATTAATTCTTCAAAAAGTTTGAATTTACCCCTTAATACCTTTAAAAACACACAAAAAAAACGAAAATTTAGGAACAAAAAAAAGGTTTAACAATCCAGAAAAATCCACTTTAGTCAGAACACGTCAGAATCAGAGGCAACTTTGTCTTGTTAAAAAAATATAAATCAGCTGTTTTTTCAGATTTAATTAATTAATTATTTAAGGATTTATTAATTTTATTAAATTAGGTACTTTCCCTTCTTCCAATCTTTCCCGGATAGGGCCACCAGATCGGGAAATACCGGGAAAGACGTGCAGGGCTGGTCGTCCCTATTTTGATTTTTTTGGACAAGATGGCCCTTTATAACTAGATTTTGTTCCTCTTCCATGAAAAGTGCCCTTCTAAGCTTATATTTTGATCCTTTTTGGACACTAGAAGACCTTTGAACTCGATGCTATTCCTTTACAAATAGAGCCCTTTTTAGCTGATTGTGACCCTTTTTGGACACTAGGGGCCCTTTTAACTAGAAGCTATTTCTTTACCACAATTATTGCCCTTTTTAGAATGGATTTGTCTTTTTGGAACACCAAGGGGCCTATTTAGCTAGATTCTGTACCTTTGCGAAGAAAAAGGACCTTTTTAGCTTGATTTGTGACCCTCTTTGAACACTAGGGGCCCTTTTTAGCTTAATTTTTGATCCTTTTTGAACCCAAGGGACTCTTTGTAACCTTTCTAAGACTTTTTGAAAAATTCTTGTTGTGGGTGGGGGCTTAAAGAGAATTTACCTATCTGGCCCAGCTCTTAACCTAGGAAGATGAGGCAAGAGGACTTCTGATTTTAATCAGGGTGCAGGGCTGGTCATCCCTATTTTGATCCTTTTTTGGACACAATGGCCCTTTATAACTAGATTTTGTTCCTCTTCCATGAAAAGTGCCCTTCTTAAGCTTATATTTTGATCCTATTTGGACACTAGACCTTTGAACTCAATGCTATTCCTTTAAGACAAATAGGGTCCTTTTTAGCTGATTTGTGACCCTTTTTGGACACAGGGGGGCCCTTTCAACTAGAAGCTATTCCTTTACCACAATTATTGCCTTTTTTAGAATGGATTCTTGTCTTTTTGGAACACCAAGGGGCCCATTTAGCTAGATTTTGTACCTTTAAGAAGAAAAAAGACCTTTTAAGCTTGATTGGTGACCCTCTTTGAACACTAGGGGCCCTTTTTAGCTTGATTTTTGATCGTTTTTGAACCCAAGGGACTCTTTGTAACCTTTCTAAGACTTTATGAAAAATTCTTGATGTGGGTGGGGGCTTAAAGAGAATTTACCTATCTGGCCCTGCTCTTAGGAGGATGAGGCAAGAGGACTTCTGATTTTAATTGTGCCTTCTAATTTTGATTAGAATAAAAATTGTTACCTAACATTGTTAACTATTTTAGGATGAATTCAATACCTATCAGCAAAAATAATAAAATAAACAAACGTGAAATTGGGAAAGTTAAAACCCGAATATTACTTTTGAATTTATTTATAGTTTTCCACATTTCCCTTAGAAATGTCCAAAAATAGTAAATTGAGTGACACATTTGGTAGGTTGTTTTACATCAAAAAGTGCAGCGTTCTTAGCCCCCTTATCACCTCCAACACCATAATAATCTATTATCTTGGCAACCCCCTCAATACCCCATTATACCCCTGTAGTAAAGCCACACCCCCATAAAGCTGTTACCTCCTCACATTATAAGGCTTAGCAACTCAGAATTAGGCAGAGCGTAGGGTGAGGTTCAACCATGTTGACTCATGGGATTGAGACAATTGGTAGCACTAAGTTGAGGTACATTTTGGTCAATTGCTTCATTGTTTCTCATCTGCCAATGGGATAGTTAGCTCATAAGAAAAGGCATCTAACCCTGGACATTTATGAAGCATATTAAATTAGACATTAAATGGACATTTTATGAAGCAACAAATGACTTCTCTCTCATTCATACAAAAACAGATATGGGTATCCGATTCATCAAAAATAATAAATTTCTGTGTTTGGGGACTAAAAATGGCGAAAATTAACACTGTTGCCATATTTTTCAATAGAGAAAAACCACCCGTTAATTATTTTCGTTCTCTAGATTATCATGTCATTTCACTTGGAAATTTATCACAATGCGGTGTTTCATTTTGTTTAAGTCCACCAGTCTCTGAGGGGGGAAGGGGGGAGCAGATTCACCACATACCAAGATGCAACAAGTGTGGTATGACACAAGATTATAATGCAGCTTGATTAGTCAAGAACTAGAATTTTAAAGTTAAAAGTTTTCGGAAGTACAAACTGATGAACACACTAGTAATATTTTTATCAATTTTATCATAATGTCAATGAACTGTACATTTGCTGAGGTACAATTTGGTACATCAAAGGAGACATAGCATGAGTGGAGCCTTTTGTCAAAAGAGCACCCTACTGGAGTAATGGGTCAAACCAGTCTAAAAGGGCTTAAAACGGTCAAAAAAGGGTCCCAAAACAGTCAAAAAGGGGTCCACCCAAACAAAGAGGGGTCCCAACTGATTGAGAAGGGTCAATGGCTCCCCAATCAGTCAAAAAAGGGCCCCAAACCAGATAAATAAAGGTCCTAAACAGTCAAAAAAGGGCCCCAAACCAGATAAATAAAGGTCCTAAACAGTCAAAAAAAGGGTCCGCCACACTCAAAAATGGGTCCGCCACACTCAAAAATGGGCCCATCCCAGTGAAAAATGGGTCCCAAAATAGTCAATAAAGGTCCCCAAAAGGGGTCAACTACAGTCGAAAAGGGGTCCACACCAATCAAAAAGTGGACCCCACCAAAAAGGGGTCCCTTGAGAAGGGGTCAAACTAGTTAGTTTCTTTTTAGCTCTTGTTCCACATCGGAGTACTACAAGAGCCCCCTTGCCTCACCCCCCTGGGGATAGAAGGGGGGGACTACAGGAACGTAATCCAGACTGGATGGTCACCCATTCCCATCCACATCCTAACCACGGCCGACAATGCTAAACTTCGGTGATCAATGGGAACCGATGCTTTATTGCCGCTAGCCCGATCAACCTAGTCTAGAACTAAGAGGGTCCACCCCAGTCAATAAGGGGTCCCAAAACAGTCAAAAAAGGGGTCCACTCTAATCAAAAGGGGACCCCAGTCAAAAAAGGGCTCTAAAAGAGACCACCCCAGTCAAAAAAGGGGTCCAACCGTAAAGCCGGCCACAGCGACAATCCCTTCGGATCTACTACATGATAGCTTATCAAGACTGCCATAAGCATCAAGGAATCAGGAAATTACAAAAGCGTGAAACTATCCCACAGACAGCAGCAAGTAATCCATCAACAGACTGGCTTCTAAACCCCATTTCCTTATCTGCAATCTTTTTTGACCCCAGTCAAAAAAGGATCCTAAAAGAGACCACCCCAGTCAAAAAAGGATCCTAAAAAAGACCACCCCAGTCAAAAAAGGGTCCTAAAATAGACCAGCCCAGTCAAAAAAGGGGTCCAACCTGAAAGTCGGCCACAGACAATCCCTTCAGATCTACTACATGATAGCTCATCAAGACTGCCATAAGCATCAAGGAATCAGGACATCACAAAAGCGTGAAACCATCCCACAGACTAGAAAAACCATAAAAAAGCAGCAAGTAATCAACCTGGCTTCTAAACCCCATTTCCTTATCAGCAATCATTGATTCCAAGCCCTAAATCGCTTCATTTATGAACTAGAACTGGAGTTATCATAACGGCCTATGTTCACACATAAAACTCAAAATAAATGGAACTAAATGAAAATGAATATGGAATCCCACAGGTGTTTTGACTGATAAGATGACGGTGAAGGAGGGTAGGGGGGAACCCGGGTTGACAAGAGAAGACTCGACCCAAACGTTCCCGAATAAAATAAACATAACCTTTTTGTTTACACTCACCCGAGGACCTGTTACATTCCAAGTGAGAGGACGACGAGGGGCTTTAGAAAGGACGGGAAAACCGTGAAAAACTTCACATTTCCCGATCATAAAATTAAGGTAAAAATAACGGGGTGTACAAAGCGTAAAACGCCCAGCCCTTCCGCCATGTTGCACAATTTCCCCCCACCCCATTTACATTTTTACTCAACCCTTTTTTCATCGGATCGATTTCCAAGTGGATTGATAATAAAAAGGAATTCTGATTTATTTTTTTAAATTTAATTACTAATAAATAGTTAATTTGGAAGGATAAATGGGAAAGAATGGTGGTCATCGAGGGATGTCGAATTGCGTATTTTTCGAATCGCCCCGTGGTTTTTTTTTTCTCCCTGAAAAGAAACCCCTTTTGAAAACCACCCGTGGCGGGATGAAAGAAGGCAGGTAAAAATGTGAAAAGCGTAATTTAAAATGGAATAAATGTACCTGAGCATTGTTGTCGTTTTTCGTATGGGAGTTTTTGTTTCCTCGGAAGGGATGAACACCCGGACGGGATCGAAATAAAAGACTACATAGAAGACGCCATGTCAGCACGGGATCTGCCCTCGCCCCTCGCCTCTACCCCGACGCGTACAACCCCTAGCGGGACGAGAATGAAACTTGAAAAATTTCAACCAAAACTATTTTTCCCTCACCCACCAACCCTGAACGAGCGACTCGTTCACTGAGGTGCACGGGCGGCTTCGAAATAAAAGAAAAAGATTTTTTTTTTACTCTTCAGAGAGGGGACGTTTGATACTCCCACGTTTTTTCGTTCACCGCCCCCGTCGGATTCGACGGATTTTCGAACAACCCCTCGATAAAATTTTCAGTTACTAAAAAATTAGTTTTTGTAGTGTTCCAATAAAAAAATTAAAAAAACAGAAATCCGCTAAAAAATCGATTTTTGAAAAACTTATTTTGAGCTAAATGCTGAAAATTTTACCCTGCTTAAAAATCGTATTGAGTGCATCGTAATAGGTATCAAATAATTGATAGCGCTATATCCGCATGCAGGGGGCCTAAAGGTTGCGGGGGGTGCACAGGCTAAAACATCACTAATAAATGCCGGTTTTCAGTAAAAAATCGTCTAAATTCTTTAAATCAGCCAAAAAAGGAACATTGGAGTCAAAAACTTCCAAATAAACATTAAAAACATGAATTGGAAAGTCCTATATTTTCGCGATCTCCAGAACGCCCTAATCACGAATATTTAGGTCTCTAGGCCCGGAGCCTCCAGTGCACCATTTTTGCTATCAAAAACCTCTAAAAAAATTCTCGATGAAGCCGATTTTTGGTTTAAAACCTCCAAAATTAAAATCTTAAAAGCCAAACTGTCAGAAACCTCAAAATCAACGATTTTTAAAAGAAGCCAATTTGAGTCAGCCAACCCGTATTGTTTGCTAAAAACCTCAAAATCGACAATCCATTAAATTTTCGGTATAAAACATCGAAAGGCCGAATTTCTGTCAAAAAGTGTCAATAAAAAACTCGCTAAAATAAGGAGATCGATTTTTAAAATCATCATCGATGCATTTGTATGAACTAAAAAGCTGAAGATTTTACTCAAGTACATGTATTCGATTCTTGAATGCATCGAAAATTTTCGACGGGCAGACGGGCCTAAAGTTTGGGGGTTTGGACAGCCCAAAAATTCACTCACATTTTCGGTCAAAAATTGCCAAAATCTTCTAATCACTCAAAAAGTCAAAAACCTCCCAAGCCCCAATCAACATTTTAAAAAGTCATAAGTCATAAGCCTTTAAAATAACAGCAATTTTCGTTATAAAACCTCAAAATCATCTCTCAGGAAACCAAAAATTTTGCCCCAAATACATACGTCATACCCATTAAAAAATTGATATCAAAAACCTCGAAATCGACACTCGATAAAGCCAATTTTGGTCTAAAATCTCCCAAAATTCAAATTAAAAAGCTAACTTTCTGTCAAAAACCTCAAAATCAACACTCAACGAGTTTTAGTAAAAGCCAATTTTCGGAAAGAGTCAGCTAACTCAATTTTTTTATATTCCCCCCCCAAAAAAAAACCTTAAGATTCTAATAAATTTTTGGTGGTTCTCTCTGGTTTTTTACCTCCAAAGAACCAAATTTCTGTCAAAAATTTTCAATTTAAAAAAACCCAAGATGCATTTTTATGAGCTAAAAAGCTGAAAATTCTACACACGTATTTTTTATAAAAATCGATTCTTGAATGCATCGAAAACTACGTAAATTTATCAATAAATAACGATAAGACGTCCACAATGCAGGGGCAGACGGTCTTAAAGGTTAGGGGTTTGGATGGCTCCAAACTCAAAAATAGTTCTTCTAATCCGTCAAAAGTCGATTTTCGCTCCCAAACCTCCTAAATTAAAATCAAAAAAGCCAAATTTATGTCAAAAACCTTAAAATTATGAAGCTTTAGAAAAGGCAATTTTCGATTTGCGTCAACCAAAGCTAAAAAAAACCAAAATTTTTGTCAAAGAAACCCTCCAAAAGGATGTGGAGTCTTGCTATCATTTCACGCTCTTAAATTTGACCTTTTGGTTTCTTTGACGCTTTGATACTCGAGAAAAAGTTCTTAGCCAATCATAGGACTATCTCCAAGCGGAACTTAACCAATAATTTCCTCCTCGGAAAACTAGAACGCCCACCTCAAGGTTTGAACACTCCAAAAGGCTTAACTATTTGGGGTAGAAGGAAGCCTCCCAAATGAATTTCTTTTCTGCAACTTTTATCATTTTTCCAACTCTTTTTAAAAAAAATTTATCGCCAACTGAGGAAAAAATTTCAATTTTTTACCGTCTAATTTCTAATTCAAGGTTGTTAGCGACGCGTTCTTCTTTTGATTCACTCCCACCCTCCATCCAAATCAGAGACAAACTAATAAACTAGGCTATTATTACCTTCTAATGTAATAAATTGGCCATTATCCTTGATTATTTAACTGCCACTTTTTTTTTACGCGTCGAAATTTTCCCCCCAATTTCGTTTGAAGTTTTTTCCTGAATTTTTTGCGAATAGAGCCGGAGGCTCCCTTCAAAAGCCGCGAACATGTGAAATACCCACGAGCATCTTTTTCATGAATGCGTGAGAAGGTCTCCCAAGGACAGAATTTATTTCCTTTTATAAGTACCAACAAAAACAAAATTTTTGGATTATAATAATTAGGGAGTTCGAGTAAACTTAAGGCAAAACTGACGTCCAAAATTGTAAAATTTACCTTTCCTATCCAAAATCGAAACAAACCCATTTGTTCAACTACATCATCTCGTAGCCCTTGAATACTTTCCCGCCTACAGTGCTTGTAATTTTTCCTACAGGGAGTTTCATGTTCGCTAAAAACATGGCCGAGATTCCTATCTAATTTTTTCGCCAAATGACATAATATCATGTTTTTAAATAAATGATACTCTATGTTAAATTTTGAGGTTCAGAACTTTATTTACGTATAACTATCGAAAAATAGTGACTGTTTGCCACCTTTACAATGGGAAGCCGGAAACTCGGGGTCAGGGAAAATGTAGGGTTCTACTCGCCCAACCTTTCATGCGGTTTCTGCGGTCCTTTCAAATACGTCATTATTATTAAAATTTATTGGTTTATAACGCATAAATTATGAGATTTTGCCAGATGAAAAAAAAAGAAAAGAATCCTTCGACTTCCTAGATGAAAGAAAAACTATAATTATATGGAATTTTAAAGACTTTTATTGTTATTTCTTTAAGTTATTATCATTTTAAAAAGCAATTGTTATTTACTGCCTCGTTTCAAAACGTCTTTTTTTAAAAATTCCAATTAAAATCTAGAATTGAGAATACGGTAAAAAAAATTCGTGTCGTTCACCCTAAAAGCTATCAGTTTTCATTCATGATTAAAAGGTTAGTAAAAATTATAGGGACATACACAAAAGTGCTTTGCCAGCACTTTTTCTGCCAGGGAAGTAAAATTAAAAAATGTTGGTTTGATGAGGTGATGCTAACCCCTAAAGAATCCTCAAAAGCAAACGTCAAAAATTATTTGGGAGACGTTTCCAAACGTTCCGAAAGGTGGTTCTGGTTAAAAAGTGTCTCCTCCCTGTCCCCTTAGGCCTCGACGGGGGGGCCGAGTTGGGGGTCTCGCGGGCGGTGTGTTTAGTTAGATCGCGTAGTTTTTGACTCGGAGCCGAGAGAAGGGAAGGAGTGAGTGAGAGTAGGTTGTCCTTGGATGCAATAGCTAGGGCGCGTCCAGAGTCCACACGTGTAGGGGTGTTTGACCCCAGCGCCCAACCCTCAAGGGGTACGCATTGTTCAACGGTACATCCACCTCCAACAAGTACATTTCATTACCACCATCATAATTTCCAGCAGGAAATTAAATGAAAAGTCCAATATAAATTAAAATCTGCGAAAAAAAATTCAATTTAAAAAATCTTCTATTGATAACTTGCCTTCTAATGCCCTGAATTCTATTTCCTGGAGGGAGTTAGCTCTTCCTTTTCAATCAGAAAATTGCAATAGTCCAAGAGACAGAGGGGAAAAAAGAGCCCCAAATTGCAAAAGTTGCATTATTTTATGATTTCATCTTGTTTAGGACTACATGGGTATTCTCAATCTAAGTTTGCGGGACCCTCCCCCCTGTGCCTCGTCCGCCATTTTGAAAAAAGGCCAAATTTGGAACTTATTTCAGTTTTTGATCTCTAGCGCAAAAACAATGCATTTTAGCGACTTAACCACGAAGTAAAAAAAGAAAGGTTATTAAATTCTGCGTCTATTGAGCTTTCGAAAGCCAAAATCGGTCCGGCCGTTCAGGAGATAACGATGTTCAAAAATGACCCTTTTTTTAGGGCTTTTTAAATAGAAGTCGATGTTATTTAAATCGATGATTCATAGCAAACAAAACCGCCTACTAGACGGCGACCTACTGTGCATTTCAAGTGCCAGTGCCTTCAGGGATGAATTTGAAAAGAGGTCTAGGAAGGTCTTCAGGGAGGAAAAAGGGAAATTTTTACCGAAGATAGGAAAGTAACTATCTTTTTTATTTAATTTTTTTCAATTAGAGGTCACTGAAGGAAAAAATCACCCTTAATTTGCCATAATATTGTTAATGGTACTCTGGTTATCAAGAATAGGGAGCTAGGATGAAAGATAAAAATTTCTTCAGAAATTCTACCGGAAGACGGTTTTCTGGTCTAACTACCAACTGTCACGAAACCAACAATTTTTTTGTTAATTTGCCGGGAATCCTTCTGTGACCTTCGTTTGAAATAGTGAAGCCGAACTTGAGTTATTGGTAAAACAGTAACGATTTAACTAATTAGTAAAGAGAAGTAGATAAGCGAAGCAACCTGTGGATTGTCTGATAAGGTAGGGGGGCCAAGGTCATATTCACGGTTTTAGTTCTATGAGAGGGGCCAGTAGAAAAGCCCTCTTCTTTCCTCTCGAAGCCCACAGAGCGTAACTCCTATTTTTCCGACGCCGACCGCACTCACGATGAAACTGAAGACTAAAATAAGTCGTTTGAATCGTATAGGGGTTGGATTTCGTTGGCTTATTTTCGTTCGGAAGGGCCGGGGAGTCAACAATAGACGAAATTGATTAGTCAGTCAAATTTGGTTCCACATTTGTAAGGCGTTCGTGAAAATTTAGGTGGGAGAATCCGTTTCCGAAAACCTGATAGTGGGTGTAAAACACATTAGCTGTGATGGTTTAGCGTCTTGGGTATCTGAAATCGCGTGCGGTCCGAGAAGATTTAAAAAAGTGAATTTCGAATGAATAAAACGTCGGGGGGAAGAGGCATGTTCACCTGCTCTGTCGGGTACAAAAGGTACATAATTATTGTGGGTAGGTGAGTGCAGGTGGGCAACATCCCTCGAGTTCGACGGCCTCGCTAAGGGCTAATAACCCCTATGAGCGAGGGCATCAACCCCTACGGATTCTTACCCTAACACAATTTATCTTATGACACAGACCTGCTCCCGGCTCCCCAACCCTTTTTTTTACTCTCCTTCGTTTGAGTCCTTCTTTTAACCCCGAACATCCGGATGATAAAAAGCCATTTTATCTCCCCCTTCTTTTCAAATGTCTCCCTCATAACCTTTAATTGAGAATCGCTTCGAGCATCTCCGAATCCATTCGAGAAAAAAAAAATTTCCCCATTTATAACCATCCAAGACAGGGGAAAACCTCAAGTAGGGTGACCAGAAGAAAATTTTTATTTTATACGTACTCCAAGGCTTTTAAATTTTTATCTGCAGATAGTGGAGCATTTAAAATTTTAAAATCTGGCTAAATAAGGTCTTTTCTTGTGAAAAAAATCTACCTAAAAGTTCAAGGCTTGAAAAGGGTCTTTCAATGTCAAAATCTAGCTAAAAAGGGTCTTTTCATGTCAACATCTAGCTGAAAAGGGTCTTTCCATTTCATAATCTAGCTGAAAAGGGTCTTTTCTTATCAAATAAGGTTCAAAATTAGGCTAAAAAGGGTGTTTTCTTGTCATAAAAGGGTAAAAATCTAGCTAAAAAGGGTCTTTTCTGATTAAAAAAGGCTCATTATTAGGAAAGGAAAAGGCTCAGTATTATTTTCTTTTTAAAAATGACTAAATTTTGCTAAAAAGGATCTTTTTCTTATCAAAAAAAGGTTGAAAATTATGCTAAAAAGGGTCTTTTCTTGTCCAAAAGGGTCAAAATATGGCTGAAAAGGGTCTTTTCTGATCAAATAAGGTTCAAAATTAAGCTAAAAAGGATCTTTCCATATCAAAATCTAGCTGAAAAGGGTCTTTCCATGTCAAAATCTAGCTGAAAAGGGTCTTTTCTTATCGAATAAGGTTCAAAATTAAGCTAAAAAGGGTCTTTTCTTGTCATAAAAGGGTAAAAATCTAGCTGAAAAGGGTCTTTTCTTATTAAAAAAAGGCTCATTATTAGGAAAGGAAAAGGTTCATTATTATTTTCTTTTCAAAAAAGACGAAATCTTGCTGAAAAGGGTCTTTTTCTTATCAAAAAAAGGTTGAACATTATGCTAAAAAGGGTCTTTTCTTGTCCAAAAGGGTCAAAATATGGCTGAAAAGGGTTTTTTTTTAAAAATCAATAATAGTTTAAAATATGGCTATATTATTAGCTCTTGATTGAAAATGTGTACCATGTGGTCACCCTAAGCTCAAGTTGCTCATTTGGTGCTTTGAAGCAAACGTTTCAGCTCTGCTTTGTTTAGTCATCAATCCATCATAGCTTGAAATGATACCAAAGTTGGAATTTTAAAAAGAAAATCGCTTGAACGTGTGAAAAGGATCCCAAAAGGTGTAATCTCGGCAATCGTCCAATCCTCTAAAATTGCATCCGATGCATTTTTTAAAAAGGACTTTTGGCTCATTTCCCTTCAGTTACAATCGAAACTAAAACTTTTTTTTGTCACAGAAAAGTCGCATTTATTCATGCGTTACTTTATTCATCGTCACGTAAAGTTTACGAGTCGTGAACGTTGCACTAGTCATTCCACCTTGGAGATTCATAAGCCATAAATAACACTTTTGTGTTGAATAATAATAAAAAGAAACATAACTTTTCTTTTTAAAATGGGGAGAATTGTGCAATAAGAAATTAAAAAGCCGGGGTTTTCCGCTTTTTCAAAGGGTTCGGAAGGAAGGCCTTGACATGACATGCCAATTAGATAAGTATACTCCGTTTTAATTCACGCGTAACTAGTTTCCGAGCAGTTTTTTAAATCCCTTTAAAAATCAGACTGGAAAATGCATTTTTTAAATAAAAAAATAAAACGTTCGGATATTGATTTTATTTCTATAAATAAGTTTGGAAAGAGTATGAAAAATAAAGGAAAAAGTTGGAAACGTCACTGGCGTCCATCAAGTTTTTTGCTCAAATAAAAATGAATCCTTTGTTCCCTGGATTCCGTATGAAGGTTTTTGAACTCGATACCTCCAAGTAGCCTACTTCCAGGGGCGGATCGGGGGCCGCTGCCCTCGAGGGCCGGTGAGGGCCAATTTTTTTTTAAAACTAAAATAGGAGCAAAAAAAAGCTGAAAGAGTAAAAAATTCGAGGTACTGAAACATTTCACAGGGGCCTGGGCTATTCGAGGGGAAATCGAGGTTTTAAGAGTTGATTTTTCGTCGAAAAACTTCAAAATCGAGGTTTTTAGTGTTAATTTTTCGTCGAAAAACTTCAAAATCGAGGTTTTTAGTGTTAATTTTTCGTCGAAAAACTTCGAAATCGAGGTTTTAAGAGTTAATTTTTCGTCGACAAACTTCAAAATCGAGGTTTTAAGAGTTAATTTCTCGTCAAAACACTTCGAAATCGAGGTTTTAAGAGTTAATTTTTAGTCGAGGTTTTCGACGAAAATTTGGCTCTTAAACCTTTGATTTTGAGGTTTTCGGACGAAAATTAGGCTTTACAAATGTTGACTTTGAGGTTTTTGAAGAAAAATTGGCTCTAAAAATGTCAATTTTAAGGTATTTGAAGAAAATTTGGCTCTTAAAACCTTGATTTTGAGATTTTCGACGAAAAAAGGCTTTTAAAACTTTTATTTTGAGGTTTATGGACGAAAAATGAGCTCTTGAAACTTTGATTTTGAGGTTTCTGACGAAAAATGTCTCTTAAAACTTTGATTTTGAGGTTTTTAGACGAAAATTAAGCATTGAAAATGCTGATTTTGAAGAAAAATTCTCCCTTAAAATGTCAATTTTAAGGTTTTTGACGAAAAAAGGCTCTTAAAACTTGGATTTTGAGGTTTTTGACGAAAAAAGGCTCTTAAAACTTTGATTTTGAGGGTTTTTAAAGAAAAATTGGCTCTTAAAAAGTCGATTTTAAAGTTTTTGATGAAAAATAGCGTTAAAATATGTTCCGAAAGAGAAGAAAAACTAAATTTTTGGGGGATATTTGGAAGAAAAAAAAAGAAAAAAAAGGCCGGTCTTGTGGATGCGCCCGGTGGGCCGAAAACGGCCGATCCGCCCCTGCCTACTTCAATGGCCTGTCCGTGGAAAATCATGTCAACTGTGAAAAGTCGCTATCAGATTTACAAATCTACGACTCACATCCTGTAAGTCTGCAAGCCATTCTTCCTGTTTTATTCAAAATGGAAACATTTTATAAACAATTTTCAAATCCGTGATCGTAAAAAGGGAACATTTTCCAATTTTTCCTAAGGCGTTTTTGACGGTATCGATCGATTCGAGATTGCGCCTGGAAAGGATAGGAACTCGGTGAAAAGCGATTCCGTGGGTAGTCGATCGAACAACCGAACTTAAAGCATTTAAAATTTTTCTTTTATGTTCCTTAGCGAATTGACATTAGTTCCCACTAACAAACGTCCTTCGAATTAAAAGTACAATTCTGTTTATTCAAAAACAAGCATTTTTTCACTTCTTTTGAAAAAAAATGTTGAGGGTGATGGGGTGGGGGTAAAAAAAAAGAAGCGTAATTTAAATACGACACGGAAGTATCTGTACTAGCATTACTGAAAGCGGACGTCTATTATCTTCCGACTGACAAAGGCAGTAACACCTGTTACGTGACTCTGAACCACCATCCTCAACCCCTTATCAATTTCTGTCTCTGAAATGGGATGGGAGTTTTAGATAAAACGACATATTTCAAAACTGAAAATCCAGTTCTTTAAAACAATTTATAAAAATAATAAAATGCTTTTTTTCCCAAATCCTTTTCAAGGTGATTGCGGATAACTAATTTTGGCCGTTCGTGTTCTTGAGCTACTGGTGTGGTCTTTCGGTAAAAGACTCCCTACTATAGCGAGCAACCTTTTTGACAGGCAAAGACCCTTTTTAGTCTAATTTTGAACCATTTTTGAAAATAAAAGACCCTTTTCAGTTAGATTTTGACAAGAAAATACCCTTTTTCCTCTGATTTTTAACCTCTTTTAATACGCTTTTCAGCCAGATTTTGAGCCTTTTTGATAAGAAAAGACTCTTTTCAGCCAGATTTTGAGAAAGTTCATTTTCAGCCAGATTATGACCCTTTTTTGACAAGAAAAGACTCTTTTCACTCTAATTTTGAACCTTTTTTTGAAAAGAAAAGACGCTTTTCAGCAAGATTTGGATCCTTTTGGACAAGGAAAGACCCTTTGAAGCCTAATTTTGAACCATTTTTTGACAATAAAAGACCCTCATCAGTTAGATGTTGACCCTTTTTGACAAGGAAAGATCCTTTTGAGCCTGATTTCGAACCTTTTTTGATAAGTAAAGACCTTTTTCAGCCAGATAATGACCCTTTACACAAGGAAAGATACTTTCCAGACAGATTTTGACCATTTCTGAGAAGAAGCGACCCTTTTCAGCCAGATTTTGATCCTTTATGACAAGGAAAGTTCTTTTTCAGCCAGGTTATGACCCTTTTTGACAAGAAAAGACCCTTTTCACTTTAATTTCTAACCTTTTTTTGAAAAGAAAAGACGCTTTTCAGCCAGATTTGGACAAGGAAAGGCCCTTTGAAGCCGAATTTTGAACCTTTTTAGACAAGAAAAGACCCTTTTCAGCCAGATTCTGACCCTTTTGGACAAGGAAAGACCCTTTGAAGCCTAATTTTGAACCTTTTTAGATAAGAAAAGACCCTTTTCAGCCAGATTTTGACCCTTTTGGACAAGGAAAGACCCTTCTAGCCTAAAGTGAACCTCTTTTGATTATAAAAGACCCTCGTCAGTTAGATTTTGACCCTTTTTTTTTACAAGAAAAGACCCTTTTGAGCCTGATTTTGAACCTTTTATGATAGATAAATAAAGACCCTTTTCAGCCTGATTTCGAACCTTTTATGATAAGTAAAGACCCTTTTCAGCCTGATAATGACCCTTTACACAAGAAAAGATACTTTCCAGACAGATTTTGACTATTTCTGACAAGAAGCGACCCTTTTTAGCCAGATTTAGACACTATTCGGCAAGAAAACACCCTTTTTGCCCAATATTGAACCTTTATTTGACAAGAAAATACCCTTTTTATTAACATTTTGTATCTCGATTCTCGACAAGATGAGTCCTTTTTAGCCAGATTTTATACTTTTTTCACAAGAAAAGACCATTTTAGCCATTTTAGTCAAAGACCATTTATTACAGAAGTACGAAAAATGAAAAATTTCTTCTGGTCATCTGCAGACAAATACGAGTCCAAGTTTCACTGATTTTGAGCTACCAATCCCAAACTTCAGACTTCTACCAACAATAATGAATTGATACTTCACTTATTATATTTGATTCTTTAAAATTTTATCCTGTGAAAATCAGGAAGAAAAAAATGCAAGAGAATAGAATATTGCGTCGGGGAAGAAACGTTTTAAAACAGGATATTGATCGGGAGAGGCTTTAATGTCACTATTGCTTTTCCAATATATCCCGAATCCCTCTTTTTACTCCCCCTGAGAAAAAGGACAAAAAAAAGTCTTATTTCATCAATTTTTTTAAGGTCCTGAGAATAATAAAAAAGCAACCGTTTTGTACGGGGCTTTTCAAAAGTAGTTTCGTAGTTTTTTTTTAGTGTTGACTTAAAAATTAAGGCCACCGAAAGTCCTCGACCTCTATTGTGACATTAAGTCAAAACTAAAACAAAAAAATCTATTTTAACATTTTTAAAAAATTGGAATTTAAAATTATAAGGTATCCAATTTGTAAAAAATGTTTTTCTTCTCTCTCTATTAGTGGGTGGAACGAACTGATTATGTCTTGACACAGTTTATGTGATAATTTTATCGTTAAGATATCGAATCTTCGATTTTTTTGAAACGTGAATGTTTTTATAGGAGGGTGACAGTGAGCAATTGAAGGAGACAATGATAGGATGGGGGAGATAGAAAAGTGAAGAATGTCTGTGGGAGAGTCCGAAGTAGGCCAAGGCGTCCTGGGGTACGAGTGGGCAAGGGACCTCGTCCACTTATTCGAAAATAAGGGCTGCTCTCCTTAAAAATCATAACCACCACCATTACCGCCGCTTAATTATCTCTAATCCGTGCCTTATCCATAGTTAGTCATCTTCCTCGATAAAACCGCACCGTTTAACTGACTCCTAGTTCTTATCGAATGTGATAATTTTCTGCAGAAAAAAATAACGTGCAGTTTTGATGGTTGGATTAATTGCCAAAGATTTATATTCTATAGATGTTGAGCTAACCCTCGATTTCCACCTGTCAAAGGATTCCACACAATTTCTTTATTTTATTGCAAGATTGCAATAAAATCTGCATGATAATGGACATTTTCTTTTTGAAAACCTACTAAAATCAATCATTTTATCCACTGGGTATTTCCTTTTTAGATCCTATTCCTAGCATTTTTGTTGTAGTTTCGATCCCATTCGAAATTCACGTCATGGAGGCTCTGTCGTACAGTCTGAATTATAAGTGTGGAATTTAAATATGGCAGAGAAAAAAAAAGAGAAATGCTGATATGTTGAGGTTTGTATTTTCAGATCGCTGTATGAAGATGGATTCGATTAAAAAAAGATGCACCCGTTGATGACTTCGATAAAAGGAGCTTGCATCCTTTTCTATTTCCCTCCCTCTCGCTCTCTTCCGGGTCGCCGCTGTGCTTTAACCGTTTCATTCCCACAGAATGAGTATTGAGTACTTGAACGTTCGAGAACATTCAGAAAATTCTGACGGGAAAAACGGATGGAGGAGAGGAACGTCCATACAAGCAAAATGGAACCATCTTGCCCATAAACATTGAAAAAAGTGAAAAAGTTGCAGTGATGATACATACAAGACGATCGAAAGTAAGGGTTCGCCACTTGGATCTTTCCAAAACATTGGAGCGCTAGGTGCATCTTAACTAGTGTACGTGGAGGTGGTTGATATCTGGACTCTGGAGATGTCCAATTAGTGAACCCCTTATTGTCCATTCTAGAAAGGGCATGAAAAGAGCTTGACGTTCCTACTAGCCCTTTGGACCTATCTTGCCCAAAATCATTGAAAACCGAAATCTCTGCTGCCACTGGTGATGCAAGTGCAAGGATCTCTCACCATTTGGATGTCTCCAAAAAAAAGCCCTCTAGTGTATTAAAATAATGTACGATAGACATGTTTAGGGATGGCTATTTTCGAGAGCTGGTGAAAAAATAACTGGTCCAATTAGTTTGGACCCTTTTTGCAAAGCTCTTTTCTTGTCCTTTCAAGAATATCGTCCATCCCTCTAAAGTCTAAATTTATCATAAAACTCCATTTTCCTTGAAATTCATTCCTGGGGAGAGCCAAATTTTTGGTGCAATCCACGCTATCCTACTTGCTACGTATTGGCCCCTACCAACGGCTGCTGTCCGCTTACTGGAAGCCATTTTGAGGGCGATTACCTTAAAAATTTCGTTTCAATCCGTTTGGCTCGGGTTAAAAAAGG
Source organism: Orius laevigatus (assembly GCA_018703685.1). Taxonomy (NCBI): domain Eukaryota; kingdom Metazoa; phylum Arthropoda; class Insecta; order Hemiptera; family Anthocoridae; genus Orius; species Orius laevigatus. The sequence continues at coordinate 128,022 of JAGWEN010000085.1, forward strand.
ACGAGTCGTTAAAATAAAGAGGGATGTAGCGGAATCCCGGGCGTAGATCCCGAAGCGATCAGATTATAAATAGGATGCTGGCAACCCCCTCCGGCACCCCTGGGGTGGAGAGCCTTATTAACGGCTCCTATTCCACAAATTATGCTGAGTTAAGAGGTCAACGATTTAATTTAACCCTCTCACTTTTAAAAAAGGGCCCTTTCTCGCCTCTTTTATTACGAAGAACTGAAAAATTATCAATTATACTCACTCCGTTAAATCGTAATGAGCCTTTTTTATTAAAAGGAGAAAAGGATTAGGTGTCAATACTATTGTTGAACGAAAACAATGGACTCCGACTTTTCCTCCTCAACTCATTTAAAAAATAAAGCATTCCGATTATAAAAGATTTTAAAAAATAGCTTCTATTATCTAATAAAAGGGAATTCGACTTACCTCAAAATATCGGATATTTTTATTTTTCAAGTTTTCGTAAAAGGACTTCAAAAAATAAAATGAAATCATGTGTGCACAAAATCGGGTAGGGGGGTGAAATTGATAAAATGAGCGTTTTATTTTATTTTTCCACAAATTATTTTTAAAAGTCATACAAAACGTTGACTGGGAAGATCTACCCATTTTACGAGTTTCCTCTCCTTAGGAACCTAGACTACTTGATTAATTAGCCATACTTGGATGCTAAAGAAAACTAAAGGAATAATAAACTATGGATAAACTTTGGGTCGTGATGGCACCAAGCGGAGCTTTGAAAACGTAGGCACACTTTTGCTGCATAAGGGTTTTTGCGAGGTTATTTTTTAACCTATTAGTAAATAATATTAGTCAAAAAAGCCTGAAAAGACAGTTAACGAGAGAGTCTATCTTTATTTACAGTGTATACGTAACGTTTATACAAGGACGTCAATATTATTGACTTCTGTCTCCGATAAAGAAGAGAGAGAAAAAATTTAAAGTGAATTTGAGTAAATATTGAAACGAGTGTGAAATCTTTTGTCTGAAAACAAAGAGGAACAAACTACAGTCCTGAAAATGGCGTTTTTATCCACACAGAAAAGAGCACACCCTTAAAAGTTTAACCTTCAAATACGAAGGACGATAATGATCGCATAATGAGTTTTAAAAAAAATTTAATGAAGTCCTACACGTTTTCATACGCCTTGTGAAAAAGTTGAAATCTAGAAATTTGAATAAAATCGCACGGGTCAAAATAAAGTAGCAAAAATTTCTATTGGCAATAAATCAAGAAATTAATGGACTACTAGATGCATATTTTCCTCATATTTCTAAATACTGATTTACATTGAATTTCCTGTTTTTAAAGGTTCTGTTGAGAAAATTCTTTTAGAAAACGACTAGGGAGGATAAAAAAAATAAAAACGTGTCGAGTTTAGTTAGCATTGTCCTTCCTAGAGAACCACCCGAGGTCTAATAGGGTGCGCTACACTCCGGTACAAAACTTCAACCCACCTTTTTTCGGGAACGGGACCGTTTTTCCCCTTGGAGCCTCACTCTACCATCGAGGTCACCCTCAGAAAAAAAAATAAAAGTCAAAAAACTCCCTAGGGTATACCAAAAAAAATTAAGATTTTCATGTATTGATTGGTCAAATTGAATCAGTCGTTTCCATGGTGCTTGTTAAAACAAGTTTTATTTTTATTAAGTAGCCAATTGATAGTAAAATGCCTTGGAACGTCAGAGAAGTGCTGAAAGAGCTCGGATGGGCCGATGGATTTCATGTACCAGTTGCCAACGAAGAAAACAAAAAGTTGGAGCAAAAAGTTGAAGAGCTGATGAAGCAAAAAGCGGAGAAAATCGTCATATTGGAAGTAGCCAAAGATAGGCTCAATGCATTGAGGAAACATGCGAAAAAATTAGAAGATGAAAAAAATCAGAATCAGGAGCTCCTCTGCGCCCTTCGGAAGCAATACGATGCTGAAATGACGATGCTGCGACATGTAGAGAATGAACAGAACAAAAGAGCAGCAGAAACTAAAGAAATGAATAAAGGAGTCGAAATCTCTCGATTTAATTCAAACAAATTTAAGGTTGGAATTTAAATTCTCTTTTAATAACCACATTTTTTTAGGAAGACATCAAAACTTTGGCCACCCAACTGAACGAGCTGCGAGAAAAGCTTGCCTGGGAGGATGAAGCTCTGTTCGCCTGGGAAGAAGAACTAGCCAAAGAAGACAGGACGAAATCATTACTCATAGAACTTAAATTGCAAGATGATGAAAAATTTAATGCAAGTTACAATTTCTTGGTGTCCCCCTATATCATATTTTTAGGATTTAGAAATGAGGAGGCAGCTACTTGAGTTAGACTACAGCCAGCAAAAGTCTACAGAAGACAGGGAGATGAATATACTTCAAAATATGGAAACCCAGTTGGGCCAATGTGCCAAACTTTTCCGAGAAGTATGCCTTAAAGTATACATTTTCTAATTTTTCTCCAAGGAAACCAATAAACAAACCAAACTCCTTCATGAATGGCATGATGTGAATGAGGTGCTCAAAGGTAGAGACCATCTCATCAAAAACAGCTACGCCGCTGTAGACAAGATCAAAATGATGGCCCGAGAGAACTACTTTGAACTTCATGAAAAGCGTAAACTTTTTTACTCGCTTCAAAAAGACAATTCCAAAGAGCTTGCTGATATCGAGAAAATCAAAGCTTCCATGATGAAAGGAAAACAAGTCGCCGAAATCTTGGACCAAACTATCACCGAATTAACAGGAAGGGTATAAATTTTTAACTTTTAAAACTCAATTTTTGATTTATTTCCAGACCAACACTTTACAAAGATATATGATGGACACAACCTCAAAAGCTAACCTTCAAAAAGCCAAAAATTCAGAAATCGAAAACTCAATTAAAAGTACTAACTTTTTTTTAATATAAAATATTAATTTTTTTTTAGTTTATGAGCTAAAAATTAACCATAAGATCAACTCAATATTGGAGCTTCAGATCAAATTGGATACATTGAATGTCGATACTATGACAGTGGAGCAGCAAACCAAAAACACTGAAGATATCTATGAGGTAACATTTTTATTGTGGATGATTAGGCAACCTGTTCCTGCTCCATATTAAAAGGCTTCCTAATTTTATAGATGGGACAAAAAGTATTGAATGAAGAAATGCGAGAGTTTAACCGCCTTCAAGTTTTGATTTACAAACTTAGGCAAGATGTTCTCAAATTAAAAAGCAAAAAATTCACCCAAGAACAGCTTTTGAGTAACCTAAAGCAGGAACAGAGGGAAATCGAAAAACAAACGAAAAACCTCCTAAATGAGTATGAAGAACATGAAGAAAACCTTTTCAACAAAGAGCTTGCATTGGAAGTCCTCGGAGAAAGACACACTCAGCTAATCGGCGAAAATTTATGTTCCGAGCTCAATGACAAATTGCGTGAAGAAGGCATCGAGGTTGAAAAAGACATAAGAGACCTCAAAAAAGAAATCGGAAACTATAAATTTCAAATAAGGATACTAAAGGTATATTCATTAATATTGCTCCCTTATTATTTTTTTTCTTCAGAAAGATTTGTCGGATTTGACAGCAGTTTTGAATCAAGGGAAACAAGAGCTGGACACTTTAGGCGAAACTGGAACTAATTTAAAGCTTATTTTGACTTGCGGTAAGAAATTCGTCCAAGAAATCACCGATGAATACAACCTTAAACTTATCGACTTAAATGGAGTCAAAATGGAAGCAAGCTTAGCTCAAGAAAACGTCAGAAAGTTGGAAAATGAATATTGCATGCTTGAAAAGCAAAAAGTCATTTTAGATACTGTAAGTATGGTGCAAAAATAGCCCAACCTAGTGTCTTCTCCTTTAACTAACTTCTGTAATTCAATTTTTTCCAACAAAGTGACCCCTCTAGCTGTACAATATAGTCTCATTTCAATTTAATTTAGGAAATGCAAGAAAGAAAATGTGAGATAAAAGGTCAAAAAGATGAGATGACTATAAAAAAGAAAAGTTTGTTGGATGAACGTTCTGCTCTGAAAAAGAACATCGAGCAAGTCAATATGCGAATGAAGCAAATTCAAAAAAGGTTATACTTTTGAGGTTAGAATGAAAATTCTCATTGTTTCTCTGTTTTAGGTATGAAATAACAATGGACCTTCTTGGGAAGAATGACACAGGGGAGCAACCATCAGTCGCCTATTTTAAAATTAAAGTAAAAAAATAAAATAAAATAAAATAAAAAATTAATAATAATGTCCTTTGCAGCTTGCCCAGGAGAAGCATGAGTTGCAAGAAAAAGGAGACGATTTAGAAGCTAAAATAAATAAAACTGAAAAAGAGATTTTGGCGATGGAAAACACCCTCAGAGTTGTCAGTATGACAAACGACAACTATAAAAAAAATCTCGAAACTGTCGATATCGAAGGCCCTGAAATGCAACTTTTTCAAAAGCTTGAAGAAAAATGCTTTGAATTGAATAAAACGAATAAAGCTTGTGTGACCGATTTGAACAACATAAGAGCTGAAATCAAAGTAAATTTTAAAATATTTGGATTGATTAACTTTAATTTTTTTAGAAATTGCAAACTAGTATCCAAATGTATCAAAATAATGTTTCTAAGATGCAACAACAGTGGAAAATGAGGGAAAAAGAGGTTGAAGTTTTGACGAGAGATATAGCGAAGAAACAAGTCAAATTGGCTCGGGCGAGTAAAGTCATGAAGAGGCTTATGGCTGAAGTGAAGGCCACTAAAGATCCTTTGACTTATAAAAAATTGGCTCTTGTATGTATTAAAGATTATACGTTAAAGCTAAATTTATTTTAAGAGAGATATTGAGCTGCGCTTGGAAGCGGAAAGGAACAAAAGTGTACTTCAACAGTTGGCAGAACTGGCCAAAAATTATTTCGATGCGGCTCCGATAGTTGAGCGACTTTTAGCCGAAAGGCTAATCACGCTTCCACCGTTTGTGCGTCAAGCCGATGAAATGAGCGACAGGTTGGATTTTAAGTTTTAATAGATTTAAAAACTATTTTTTTATTCAAGGACGGAAACGAAATCAAAAATGAGTGAAATAAGCGATGTTAGCCTGTGCAGCATATCGCCGTCTATATTGATACTAGATCCGACCATTTTGCTTCCGGAGGAATTTCAGACTGATTATAAAGGTAATAAGATGCCAAGAATTAATATCTGTAAAGATTCTGACAGCAACAAATAAAATTATTGATTAAAAACAATTTATTTATGCGACAAACCCGGTCCCAACTCCAGGAGAAGGCCTTGTTTTCAATGATTCAGGCTTGCCAACATAAGGGAACAACAACCAATGCCATCTTGATTAGCAGAATTCCGAAACACAAAATGAGGATATCTAAGAATTATGAGAGAACAGTACTAGCTTGAAAAACCCAGGTAACTTGTTAAGTCAAAGGTGTAGCCACAGATTATACTTATATACTGGGTGTAGCCAACTTTGACATTTGGAAAACCACTGCTAACTTGATTAACAGGCTTACCAACATCTAGGTACTTGAACTGTGCCTACTAGCTTATAGCCCAAAAATTATGATATTCCTAGTTAAAAATGAAAAGAAGGTGAAAAAAATAAACAGTTTACACTTTAGATTGGCTTTTATTGACAAGTGTTAGATGGTGGAGTTCTATCGGCGTCATTATTGCACGAATTCGATTCGTGAATTTTACTGCATTCTTGAATCTCTGTAGTTGGCCGGCAACAAAGTTCCCTCGAGCAGGCAACCCTTCGCAGAATGAACGGAAGAGCCAAAAGTAGAGGGAGCGAATAAAGCAGATAGCGCCTCAGGTCGCAGTTGATCTTCTTGCTCTCGTCGCAGTTTCTCCTTTTTATCGGCGAAGATTCGCCTTTCCTCTCAGTCGGACAACCCGTATTCGGCGGCGGAGGACATTTCTTCGCCTCACCATCGCTTTTACCGAACCAACCCATTACTCATTTATATCACACCATGTCAGCATTTTTCAAATATTTCACCACATGTTTTCACTCACATGAAACAGGAAATAAAAGCCTAAATTGTATTTGTGATGTACATTATAATTAAATAATATTATATTACACAAGATTTGAATGTACAACATTGTTTAATGGAATTTAAAAAAAAATCTAAAATAATTTAAGATATGCACCTTTCAAAGTGATATTTTTGTACTTTACTAAAACATAACAAAATAACAATTGACAAAACATTCTTTCATAACTGAAAATGTTCTTAAATTTAACCCTTTTTTGATTACGCAAGTGGGTTTTATTGCAAAATTCTAAAATAAATAAAAGAAAAAAAAAGAACCCATATTGCTTACCCAAAATTAACTAAAATGTCAAAAAAATTAAACCTAAACATTAGCAGTAATGAGAAGACTAAATTGTTTTCCCTTTTTCAGAATAACATTACAAATTAATATAATCACTATAAAAAACTATGGTTAAATAAAATATTTACAAAGAAAAGGCCTTTTTCTATATTAAATATATATTTTTTAAATCCTTTTATTACTTTAGTAACAAAGAGGCACTTCAATGGTATATTGTAAACGCTTAAGAAATGGACAAAAAGTGTCTCTTGATCACTTGATTTTTGTGCTTTTTTTGATCGGAAATTAATATTCCAAGTCGAAAAGGTCCATGAGCCCTTCATCTTGATCTAAGCTGTAGAGGTAATCGTTGTCTGTAATCGGAGGTTCGAGGCTTAAGAATGGTTCATCGCAAAATGAACTGTCCGGATCGGCTTCTAAGAAGGGAAAATAATATTAAAATTGGTCTTTTCTGGGATTTCAAGCATTTCAGTGCGGAATGAAAAGCTAATTTACAGCACATGGGATCACAATATTAATATCAACCTTATCAAAATGAATTAGAAGCTAAAAATCATGCTTAATCAACAAATTTTTAAGAACTAAAAGCTTGTACTCATAATTACACTTTCTTTCCTTAGGACCTTGAAATTTTAAGTTTATTAGTCCATAGGGATCTGAGGAAGTTTTTTGATTGGATGAACTAAGCACCAGAGGTCGAAAAATGATGACTATTTGATTTTATCTTGTTTAGGACCATCTTCTAGGCCTAGTACTCGATGTGTGGTAAAATTTTTCAATCTTTGAACATCGATATCTCCTGAACGGTTTGACCGATTTTGACTTTTGAAAGCTCATCAGAAGCAGAATTTAATAATCTTTCATTTTGTACTAAGTGATTAAGTCTCTAAAATGAATTGTTTTTGCGCTAGAGATCAAAAACTGAAAAAAGTGCCAAAGTTGGTTTTTCAAAAGATGAAGGAGGTCCCGCCAACTTAGATTTAGAACTTATGGTACAAAACAAGATAAAATGAAAAAGTGCACCTTTTGCATGGAAACTGGAGCATAGTTGACTAATTTTGAATGCCCTTAGCCCCCCTTTATTAGTTTTTTGCTGAAAAAGTCTACATTTGACAGGTCAATGTTCCACATAAAACGTCTTTTGTTATTAACTTGCACAAAGACATGATAACAATAAAAAGAATGGAAAAAAACGTTATTTCGGACATGCAGTGAGTGTAGCAGCATTGGCAAGCTGAATGCAATGGTGCTACAGCATAGTTTGTTTTAAATCTGCACCACCACAACATCCAGCCTGCCAATTAATGCATAATCAAGCAAAGCTTCCCTCTTCTAGCCAAGCTCTTTCTCTTTAGCCAAGCGCTTGTTAATTTGTCTTCTTTATACAAAAATATTGAAAAATATACAAAAATTTATAACAGTTTTATGTTATTGGAAACAGGGTGTCCTCTACATAAGAAAAAGGGTTATTTTAATGTGGAATAACCTGGTTTCCTTAATAGTGACATCCTGCAGTACATGCGGTGAGTGTTAGTTAAAAACCAAGGACTACTGAAGAAGTGTATACTATTTCTAGGTGATTTTGTGTATGAAAGCCCTAAAAGGGCATTTTTTCAGCTCCATGAAGACCGATCGACTTGAAATTTTCAGGGCATTTTTATATCACTAGAGAGGAGCTGTGCAAAATTTCAAGTCTAACAATACACAGAGCTGGAAAACCCTGGATCACATTTTGGGCGGATTAGTAAAGAGGTTCCTAAACTTTTTCACAGTGCCCCCCCACCACCCAAAAAAAAGTTTTTAATGTTAACTTTGACAAAATAAATTGCACTTAAAACGGTGATTCTAAGGTTTTTTGACGAAAAATTGGCTCTTAAAACCTTGATTTTGAGGGTTTTGGACGAAAATTGGGCTCTACAAATATTGATTTTGAGGTTTCTGACAAAAATTTGGCTCTTTAAACCTTGATTAGGAGATTTTTGATGAAAAAAGGCTCTTAAAACTTTGATTTTGAGGTTTTTGGACGAAAGTTGGGCTTTACAAATGTTGATTTTGAGGTTTTTGACGAAAATTTGGCTCTTTAAATAATGATTTTGAGATTTTTGATGAAAAAAGGCTCTTAAAACTTTGATTTTGAGGTTTTTGTTGAAAAATGTCTCTGAAAACTTTGATTTTGAGGTGTCTCTTAAAACTTTGATTTTGAGGTTTTTGGACGAAAATTAGGCTTAAAAAATGTTGATTATGAGGTTTTTGAAGAAAAATTGGCTCTTATAATGTCGATTTTATGGATTTTGATGAAAAATAGCCTTAAAATATGTTCAGAAAGAGAGAAAGAAAAAAAAACACTAAATTTTGAGGGATATTAAAACGACTGGTATAGTGTATGAGTAAAACCTTAACCCATTCAGTGCTAAGCAAGTTTTACACGTTTAATAACCAATTTAATTGGACGATTTAATCCTGGAACTAAAAACATTAATAACCTAGTGCAATACAGACCACCTAATAATGGACTCCAAAGAGAGCTAAAGCCAATAGCAAGTGCGTACCCAATGGGTTATAAGGGCGTTTTTCCAGACCCATGAAGACTGATCGACTTGAAATTTTAAGAGCATTTTGTCATCACATTGGGGAGAAGCTGGGTGAGATTTTTAAGGCCAACAATCTACAGGGAGCTGAACATTCAACACATTTTTATACCGCAATGACAATTGGCTTTTCCATGGGTTTATGGATAAGCTAAGGGTTCACTTACACTCAAACCTATAGGAAAATCAATAATAGTCCCGATTTCAATAAGCTTCTACAACATTATTATGAAAAAGTGCAGATTTGCATAGTGTTTTTGGACCCTTTCACTTACCAAAATTTTTTTTTATTTATTTACAAAAGCGCTATTTGGCTAGGGAGAGAATTTATGTTCAATAAAGTGAAGATGTTGGTTTAATAAATCTAAAAGCTCAGCCTGTGATATGAAATAATCCACACATCACCAACTGAGCTTCAGACCTAAAAAACCATCGACGACGCTGAAATATTTTAACAAAATGATTAAAGTTAATGACAAAAAATGTGGAAAATTGACCGAAATTGAAATATACAGAAGGAAAGTAATTATACAAATTTTGTTCGATTTAATATATTTCCGATGTCTCCTCAAGTGTATAAAAAAATAAAAATAAAACATTCCAAAAATAAAGCAAAATGAAAACAACTACTTTTACACATGCATGGGTGCATTTGATGCGAGAAAAGCGAGGATTTGGGATTAGGGATATTCCCTCCAAGGATTGGTTTTTAAGTTAAACTTTATGTAAACCATGTTAAATAGTGCAAGCATTAGTTTTAAGCAAAAGAATCAAATTTCCAGAAGTTACCGGAACTGTGCTGGTCTTCGGTTTGCAACTGGAATGGCTCCTGGAAGTCATCGGCTTCGGAGATCAACACCTTCTGCGACTTTGCTTGATCCTTCTTGACATTTTCAAGCTTTATGTCCTAAAAAGGGGAATTATGAATGATAAGAAAGTTAATGAGCCTTACGGTCAAAATTAGATCATCTTCTTCTTTGGACGTTGAAGCGTTTTGTTTCTTCTCTTTCTTCTCCTTTGGTTCACTTTCAGGACAAAGGAATACTTCGATTTCTCCTTTATTTGTCTTAAGAAGCATCTCAATCTATAAACCAATGTACAGTTTTTTTGTCTTTTTTTATTGTTTTCATTTACTTTTCCTTTTCCTGAAGAAGGATCTCCCACTTCGAGAGATGCGTTTTTAGGCGCTTTTATAACCATGACGGTTTGATCGTGATATTCTTTTATGCTTCGAATATCTTGGTAACTGACATAAGCATAACGAGTCTCTTTCAGTAATGTCTGCATGTCCGTTTCTAACATTTGATATAAAATTTAGACCAAAAAAGGACCAAACATACCTGCTCTTTTGATTAAATCGTCTAAATGTTTTTCTTCTTTTTCTAATTTTTCTATCTCAGACTGGACATCGTTTTGAGACTCGGTGTATGTTCCACCTCTGTCGGAAAATGAGTTTTAAGACGTTTTAATATAAAAAACGAACCTCCATTGGATGTTGTTTTTGGACCGTTTTTCCAATATGCCGACGCCTTCAAGTACATTGGTTATATCATAAATTCGCCTTTTTTGGACATCTAAAGATGCTGAGGCGTAATTGAGATCGACGATTCCGCGCGGTGACCTTTGAAGAAGCTCGACGAACTTCTTTGTGAGGAGACCGAGGGATGTGTCATACCTATTTGGAGTCTTCATTGGGCCTGAAAAGCCTAAAAATCCTTTGCTTTAAGTTCACACCACAAAAAAGCAAATCTCACCTCTGATCGATTTAACGATCGGCTTCTTTTTTATTTTGTTCGGACTTCTAAAGTCCAAATCTTCGTCACCGGACGGCGATTCTAAATTAAGCTTTCGCTTTACCGCCTACGTCAATAATTTAAATTAACCTATAAAACCACAAGAATAATTATACCTGAGTTTTAGAAAAAGAAGGATCCCTCTGAATCGAATTTTGAGGCGTCCTTCCGTAACCGTGATCTAACAAATGAAAAGGAGATGTCACTATTGATTCCCCGTCCAATTCTTCTTTGAGCGTATGAGTTGCTAAAAAATCATTAAATTGGACCGACAGAAAAACCCCAGGAATAAAAAGCCTCAATTTAGCAACTAGTTTTTGGAGCCCCTTAAAGAATATCAAAGCTGGGACTTACCATATTTTGAGTTGACTTCTGGAGTTGAATTCAATGGCAAATGTTCTTCGTCCTCTAGCTTGATAATGTGTTGATATTTCGACATCTGAAATAAGACAAGGCTTAGAAATAAATCAACAAATCTTGAGGTGTGAGGTCCACTGGACCCCACACCTGCAACTCTTCAAATGTGTGCTAAAGAAAAAAGAGCTTCAAAAGGGGATGAAAACTTGTTTTTTCGAAAGAAAAAACCAGTTTAAACAAAAGAACTTCCTGAACCCCATACCCGACTTTCAGGAAGTCAACAAAAAAAATTTGGGTGGTTCCTCGGGTGTCAAAAAGAAAAAAAGTTGTTGGGTGCCTTGATGCTTGAAAACCAAAGGACGATAACTTACTGAGTTGAGAAATAGGACTTCAAAGATTGAAAACGTGATAACGTGATTTTCGGACAGGATACGGATTTTAAATTCTGCCCGGATTTTAAATTATTTCACGGAATGAAAACGTGATGAGACAGGTTATGGACGAACAAGCAAGAACGAGGTGCAAGCACGTTGCCATACTTATCACGCCTATTAATCACAAACAAAAGATCATGACGGAAACGTATTTTATCTTTTGATTGATAGAGTGCATAAATAGCTAAAAACGATGGGTCAAACTTAAGATATGAGGTATGGAGGAAGAACGTTATAAAATCGAACTTTCTCAAAAATTTGGTTCTCAAGAGACCTTTCCCAAATCAATTAAATCCCACACCCATCACTTCCCACAACCTCTTCTCCCACCACTCTTCTACGATCTCCTTCGGTCCCCACTCCCCAATAACTTGCCCTACCCTTCCCCACATTGCCATAAACTTCAGTCCTCTACATCCCCAACCCTCCTCTATTACCCATAAACCTCCCCAACATCCCCTAAAACCTTCCTAACTTCCCATTTCTTCTACAGTCTCCTGCGTCCCCCACCCCCACATAACTTCCCCTACCCTTACCCACATCCCCACTCAATTACCCATAAACCTCCCCCACATCTTCGACCGCTAACCCCACTCTTCTACAGTCTCCTGCGTCCCCTACCCTTCCCCACATCCCCCAACCCTCCTCTATTCCTCTTAAACTTCACCCAAAACTCCCTAACCTTCAGTCTTCTACATCCCCCCAACCCTCCTCCATTTCCCTTAAACCTCCCCCACAACCCCTAAACCTTCCTTACTTCCCACACCACTCTTTTCCTGTGTCCCCACTCCCCCAAAACTTCCCTACCCTTCCCCACATCCACCTTAACTGCAGTCCTCTACATCCCTTAAACCTCCTCCATATCCTCTTAACTTCAGTACTCTACATACCCCAGCTCATATTCTTATCGAGGGATGGGGGAGGCCCCATCACCTTCCAACTCCCGGACCAACATTCCACCACCACCCCCACTCATTCATCACCTCCTCGACTTTTCACCACCTCCCCAGTCCCCACACTCTCAATGGGGTAGGATGAGGTCAAAGGGTCAAGGTAAAAAGGGCCTCTTTTATATCACAGGAACAAAATCTAGTTAAGAGGGCCCCTAGTGTCCCAAAAGGAACAAAAATCAAATTAAAAGGGTCCTTTTCATAGTAACGACATCAAATCTATTTAAAAGGGCCCCTAGTGTCCAAAAAGGGTCAAAATCAAGATAAAAATGACCTTTTTTTTTGTCCTTAAAGAACAAAATCTAGTTCAGATGGCCCAGAGTGCCAAAAAAGGGTTAAAAGTCAAGCTAAAAAGGGCCTCTTCATATCACAGGAACAAAATCTAGTTAAGAGGGCCCCTAGTGTCCAAAAAGGGTCAAAAATCAAGCTACAAAGGGCCTCTTCATATCTCAGGAACAAAATCTAGTTAAGATGGCCCCTAGTGCCAAAAAAGGGTCAAAAGTCAAGCGAAAAAGGGCCTCTTCATATCTCAGGAACAAAATCTAGTTCAGATTGCCCATAGTGCCAAAAAAGGTCAAAAGTCAAGTGAAAAAGGGCTTGCGAAAAAGGGCTTCTTCATATCACAGAAACAAAATCTAATTAAGAGGGCCCCTAGTGTCCAGAAAGGGTAGAAATCAAGGCAGCAATGACCTTTTTTGTCCTTGAAGAACAAAATCTAGTTCAGATGGCCCCTAGTGCCAAAAAAGGGTCAAAAGTCAAGCTAATAAAGGCCTCTTCATATCACAGGAACAAAATCTAGTTAAGAGTGCCCCTAGTATCCAAAAAGGGTGAAGATTCACGGGGATAAGTCAAATTGAAGTTTCTAAATACCCTTAAGGATGTTCACTCTTTTTAACTACATACATACCAAAGCTATAAAAAAAATTATCACCTACAAATATAAAACGAAACCTTTTTGGTATTCTCAACCTATGTTCAGATCATCTCATCCGCACAGTAATAAAATCCATTTATAAACCTGAAATATTACAAAAACTAAACCGGAAGTTTATGGAAATGAAAGCGAAAAAGATAAACAAAAGTGAAAAAAGGACTAACGGAGAAGCCCCCCCGCGGAATGACAACCCTCTTTTCATGGCCGAAACCCCGGCGTAATTCGAGCTCGAAAAAGTCAAAATAAACCATCCTCAACATTTTTATCCCCTAATTAGCTAATTAATAATTTAAATATAAATAATAAAATAACAAAACACAATTTTTAATATATAAAATAAACATTTCAAAACTTGATTCATTTTAAAACGAAATTAAGCGACTGAATACCTGAAATTTATATGAAGAATTAATGAAAATGAAAAAAATAAAAGATCCAAATAACGGAAAAGGACGAAAAGACTAAAATGACGTGGGGAGGAACGCCAAGCACATTTTTAACTCCCCTAGGCAACTAGGTTATTTTCTTTTTATTAGGATCCTATACTTTTGTTTATTTATAATAACTAATTATAACAATAAAATAATACTTAGATTAAATAATAACGAGATAAAAATGTTGATAATAAAATTAATTTGTGATAAAAAAGACGTTTTTGTTGATAAATTAATTAAATTAATTTTTTTCTTACCATCTAGAAGACTGAAGGTGAGGAAAAGAAAATAGTTTCCAGGATGGAAAACGCCCGGAAGGTAAGATAAAATTATGAGACGGGAAACTACATAATTTTAGAGTACGTGTTGCAATGCCGACATTGAAAATTATGGGGAGATTCTTTTTGTTTGTGTGTGAAGTCGCTTTGGTTTTCGATGGGCCGAGTTACTAGGATGGATCACTGCATTTTGGCCCTTTCTACGGCTAAAAGGGAAAACTGGGAGAGGGCGCGGGTTTTCCGTGAAGATTTTCGAAGCCGAAAGATTTGATCTCGAGGGGAGGCCGACAAAAAAATGGACTTGAACGCTTTTATGGGGCGGCCATAAGGGGAAAAAGCGTAGCAGCTGCTCAGGGGTCGCCCCACCGCCGCGAACCGGACAAAAGACGCCGCCAACGTTCAAATTCCCAACCTCCTCAAAACCCTTATTTCCCTTTTATCTTACTTTAATCAGCTTTTATCCATCAAATAAACTTAAAAAACCACCCCACAATTCAAAAAATACTTTAAATTAGGTCATTTTTATTTAAAAAACGTTAAAAATGAGGAAATAACGATTTTGTTTTTAGTTTCGTTCGTTTCCGACAGAGTGTACGCGCTGGAATAAAAAAGGCGCGAGATATAATCACATGTCGAGAGGTTATAAAACTGTTTACGCGTTCTTTCACCCCTCCATTAAAAATAAATAAATAAATAAAATTCAATTTTTTTTCTAATTTGATATTTTATTCAAACCTAATTTTCACAATATTTCTCTGTATTAAAATTTAACGAAGTTTTACTAGTATACTATGCCTTGATGGTCCATGGGTGCTAGAAATCTTGTTAAAAATTATTAGTACATACTGCATTTGTATATAGATAGTGAAAATTGCTTAAAATTTATGTTTAGGGTCTCAAAATTAGCTTACATGATCATTTTCTCAATAAAATACTATACTTACTAGTATAGTAGAAACAGGCAGAATGTTGCCAAGAAAATTGCAAAAGATTTAAAATTTATTTTGGAAAAATATTTTGGAAACTTCTTCAAAGGGAAGCTACCTACCCCGTCTAGGGATTTCTAGAAGCTTGACTTTTTACTCTAGGGGCCCTTTTTACGTTGATTTTTGGACATTAGGGGTTCTTTTGTTCCTTTTTTGACACAAGGGGCGCTTTTACGTCGATTTTTGGCCATTAGGGGCTCTTTTTACTAGATTTTGTTCCTAATAAAAGCCTTGATTATTGATCCATTTTGGACACTAGGAGCCCTTTTATATAGGTAGATTTCGTTCCTTTACGAGCTTTTAGTCTTTTTTTGGGAATGACTGGCTCTTTTTTAACCATTTTAAGACTTTCCGTCCGTATAAAAATTTCCCGGGCCGGTAAATTTCACCTATCTGACCTCGCCTGCAACCTCACGGTCGAAGTGTGACAGTAAAAATCGGGTTTTTAAAGTTGTATATCTCGGCTCCCTGTGGACCGATTGACTTGAAATTTTCAGAGCTTTTTATCATCAAATTCGAAAAGATCTGTATAAAATTTCAAGTCAATCAGTTAACATGATGCCGAGATCCAGATACGCGAAAAAAAAAATTTTTCATGGCAGTTTCATATGATCCAAAACTATGACATCATATGACTATCAGTTATCAACTATGTACCAGCTACTGTATCTATGATCCGAAGGAAATATGCCTAGGAACATAAAAATAAAGATGCAGATGTGTATTAAATTTATTAGGAGTACAAAAACATCGGAAGTCACTCAGGACGCTCTATGTCGTACGTTTTCATTGTAGTTAATGCAGCAACCTGGATAGAGTTTGGTGCATTGGTTTTTCCTGACGCACGAAGGGGCGCAGAACATAAACCTGAGAAGTACTGGAATCCCAATGAGAAAAGGAATCGAGTAAACGATCATTCTGTGAAAAGGCGGGCAGCTCGGGCAAATTTCGCTAAATTTTTTTGCCAACTCTCCGTTTTCTCCGCATGAATCAATTTCTTCCGACGTCGATGTCTTCTTTTCCTTCTTTTCCTCCTTTTTTTCCTTCTTTTCCTCCTTTTTTTCCTTGTTTTCCTTGTCCTGGTCCTTGTCCTTTTTTTTAAACCAGTTATCCAACATTTTTTCTTAATTTTTCATGTACTTGCTTCTACAAAAACTTTGAATTTCACTTGACATATGACTTACAAACAAAAATAAACCCGATCTGACCATATAGATTTGCTAAGAATCAAAGCTAAGAATAACGTATGAAAAGAAAAATTTGGATTTTTTTTTATGTGTTTATTAAGCCCATGAATGGAGCATGGTTCCATATTAGCAACATGGAGGTCGAGGTGCTTTTGAACAGCCGCCGCTTCCTTTCAATAGCCTGGGACCGAGGAAGATGATAAACGGCAACGCGTACAAGATGTAGCATCCCGCTGCCGGGTTTTCTGGAAAGCATTTCCTCATGCTTTGAATAATGTTTTTCGGCTCGTCTTTAGCGTCTTTAGCCATCTCCTAAAAGGAATCGTTGAGACTATCCCTCATTAATTTAATTTACTTACCTTGGATTGGACTTAAAAATTTTTTTTCTTAAAACGTGCAACTTTTTCTTGTGTTTTCTAGTATAATGACTAATAAATCATGTGTAATAATTTAAAAAAATTATTTTATATAAATAATATGTTTATAAAATAGGTACCTCAAGCCTGACGAACAGGCGTATTTTTTTAAAATAAAAATTAGGATATATAAAAATACACTATATATTTCATTCTATTATTGAAAGATTTTTCGTAGGTTTCTAATGGTTCTTTTGAACAAAATATGGTCGAATTTGTGCCAGACTGGGTGCAATATTGGACTCGTGGAGGTATAATAGGCTGCAGGGGAAAGAAGAATGGCCTCAGTTCCAGAAGGGACTATTTTCATTGTTGCATAAGAAGGGGGATAGTTTTTAAGACGTTGTCAAGATGTTTTTGACAGTTACATTCTTGTTTCTTCCAGGTGTAAGTTGTTTTTATCAATGGAATACAAAATAAAGTATTAACAATTTAACCAAAACCATTTGAAATTGAGAGGTTGGGGTGGTTTAGTCGTACCATCCTAAACTATCGATTGATGGACGTGGGACTTTTCGTAGCCATAGGACTAGTTATGCCGATGTCACAAGCCCATCCAATGGAGGATTACCGTAGTTTTGCAATACCAACTACCAGCATATTTTGCACTTCTACCCCCACTGGCCACAAGCCCTTGCCCTCGGGTTGTTTTATTTGATGGCTCCCACTTTGGAAAATCTTCAGCCTTCGTCCTTGTTTCCTATTTAATTTTCCGAGAGCATTGTCCAAGGCCCTGTTTTGCTTTTGATATTGTTTATTATTTTGTCAAGGCCTTGCCTACTCTCGAATTTTTGCCCTATGTTTTAGGTGGAAACAAAAAGAAGGATGGGTGACTGCTCAGCCAGTTTGTGGCTGAAAGAGTGGTAAGAGAAAACGCAGATTGTGAAAAGCTGAAAATGATAATCCAGCAACCAGCCAACCAAAACCTCGAGGTTTCCGCCTAAAACAGAGGTTCCCAAACTTTTTCACCGTGCGCCCCCCATTTAAACAAATGAAAACCTGTGTGCGCCCCCCCCCCCAAAAGTTGTTAATTTTGAGGTTTTTGAAGAAAATAAATTGCACTTAAAACGCTGATTCTGAGGCTTTTGAAGAAAAATGTCTCTTAAAACTTTGATTTTGAGGTTTTTGGACAAAAATTGGGCTTAAAAAAAGTTGATTTCGAGTTTTTTGACGAAAATTTGGCTCTCGAAACCTTGATTTTGAGGTTTATGACGAAAAATGTCGCTTAAAACTTTTATTTTGAGGCTTTTTGACGGAAAAAAAAATTTGATTTTGAGGTTTTTGGACGAAAATTGGATTTAACGAATGTTGATTTTGAGGTTTTTGACGAAAATTTGGTTCTTGAAACCTTGATTTTGAGGTTTTAGGACAAAAATTGACTCATAATACTTTGATTTTAAGGTTTTTGGACGAAAATTAGGCTTTAAAATTTTGGTTATTTTGACGAAAATTTAGCTCTTAAAACTTTGATTTTGAGATTTTTTTACGAAAAATTGGCTCTTAAAATGTTGATTTTAAGGTTTTTGATTCTAAGGCCTTAGAATATGTTCAGTAAGAAAAGCAAAAACTACTTATGTACATTTTTCGTGGATATTTGAAAAATAAAATAAAATAAAAAAAGCCTATGATACAAAAAGCTGAGGTTTTTGGAGCTTTCAAATAGGGTTCAACTTCCAGAGTTTCAACTCCTAGGTTGGCAGCAATGGTGCTTTTAAGCAATGTCCCCCCCCCCTTTCTGTTGGCAACATTGCATGAGTTCTATTCATGGAGATATTAAACACGTGTTTAATAGCTCCATGGTTCTATTATCGCTAGATCTTTGTTCTAATTATGGCTCTTTTCTTCTAACTTATCAGCGTTCAGTGATATTATAATAAAATTGAAATATGTATTTAATTATCATAGTTTCACATGTGATATTTTTGAAATAGTTTTGTAAAGTAGTTACCTAGATTTTTGCTATTTCTGTTATCTCTTATAGTATTTAAATATTGTATAAGTCAAAAAAGACATTTTTAAGAATTAGCGTTGAAAAACGCCTTTTCACCTGAGATATTGATTAATTTTCAAATCGGCGGGAAAGGTTCAAAACTCTCGATACAGAAAGCGCTTCGGTCGGTACAAAAAAAACCAAGATGTCGAACGTTTAGTCAGATTTCATTCATGTAATTTATCCGTGATCATCCTCCTACTTTGGGGGCATGTATGTGTAAATAGTTGTCAAAAAGTTGTATTATATAGTTGGAGGACTTGTACATTTATATTATATTAACGGAAAAACGACATTGAATACGGTCTGTGTAATATAGAAGTGGTCAAATATACGGACGGAACCGAAAAAACCGAAGTGTTTGACAAGAAAATAATCCGGAAGAAAATCCCGAAACACATCTGCATCGTTTTCGCCCATTAATTTCGAAACATTTTTCAACTTTTACGAACTCGAATCAAGAAAAATATCGAAATTCGACGTTTCCATCCACCAGTTGGGGGAAAAATAGACTAATTTTCAACGTAAGTATAACCTCATACAAACGTGCTCAAGAATAATATTTTGATTTAGGAAATTTAGATTTAGGATTTTTATGCATGCAAAGGGTGGTGGGTGATGTTAGCAATAAATATTTCAAGGGTTTTTATTCCGTTTGAACACTCTCGAGATATAAGATTTGTTTGACTTCTCAGGTAATCGGTTTTGATCATCATAGTTTCTAGACCTTGGCTATATTGAAGTGAAAGATGCATAATTTAGCAAATACTCGCTTTTATCAGTTTTATTGTCAACAATATTGATCGATGAGGTGATAGAACTCTCAACTGTGTAGCTAGACACCATGGTCATGGATTGTCTGAGGAAAAATTTGATTTTCTGGAAAAATACCAAATCTACCTAAAAAAGGAGCTATCCTAGTCAAAGAAAGGTTCAAAATTAGGCCAACAAAGGGTCTTTTCTTGTCAAGAGGGTAAAAATATGGCTGGAATGGTAAAAATCTGTCTGAAAAGTGTTTTTCATTGTCAAAAAAGGTCTAAATCTGACTGAAAAGTTTGTTTTCTTATCAAAAAACAGTTCAAAATCAGGCTATAAAGTGTCTCCTTGTGAAAAAGGGTCAAAATCTAATTGAAAAGTGTCTTTCTTTGTCAAAAGGGCCAAAATCTTTCTGAAAAGTGTCTTTCATTGTCAAAAAAGGTCTAAATCTGACTGAAAAGTGTCTTTCCTTGTGAAAAAGGGTCAAAATCTGCCCAGTAAGTTGTTTTTCTTTTCAAAAAAGGGTCAAAATGTGGCTGAAAAAAGTCTTTTCTCTAAAAAAAGCTCAAAAGATGTCTTAAAATGAGTGATTTTTTTTTGTCAAAAACTGTCTGAAATGTGACTTTTATCGTCTAAAAGGATCAAATTCTGACTGAAAACTGTCGAAATCTAGACTTTTGTCATCCCAGAAATGCGTAAAAAGGTCTCTACGCAAAAGATCAATGCGTTTTGTGTAAAAATCTTTGAAAATGCCTAAAATTAGTGTTTTTGAGTTAAATGTTGAATGACCTCGTCTGTATTATTTAGTTGTTATTACCTTTTGTTGAGTATTAATTTGTTATTATTTTTTAGATATATTGACAAATGAAGTGGCTTGCTGCTGGCGATTCAAGGGAAATGTTGGGGGAGAGTAACGGCATACCCAATCAGCAAGTGGCGAGGCAACAGCAACCGACCCAATCACAAGTATGAGTTTTGAAATATGATTTTTGTGTTTTTATTGTTTATTTTTTGTAGATTGTTGGAGGTGCAGGAGTAGACAACTCACGTACAAGAGCACAGGATGACGCTATGGTTGGTTATATCTACCAGCGCCCTCAGGACGCCCAATGGTCCCATCACCCGCTCGCTCATGTAAGTTTAGTCTATGAGCAAACAATTCACTTAACTATTCGGCAATTTTATGATATTTTCTCTTTTAGGGAGGTGGAGATGCTGTAATGTATCAAGATCTAAGAGGACCAGTTCAGCTACAAGAAATGCAACCGAGAAATGGCCAAGTATGTCTCATTTTATTACTTTTTTGCCATCATTTTCCTTAATTTGAATAGATATTTTTGTTTTACTTGAAAAAGAAAGAGAATTTTGGTGAGACTGTTTATTTAGTACTTTTGTCAACATGGACTTGCTAATTTTGTATACTTATCTTCCTTAACACTGAAGGCTCGGCTTCATGATCTCATACTTCAAATTGTCACAGTTTGATCTTTTTGAAAATTGAGTTGTTCTGAGCTGGGAATTTTTACCCTCTCAACAAAGCACAGGTCCTCTCTTTTGTAAAATTTTACTAAGCACTGATATTTGTGTATTGTATTATTCGTGTATTTGTGGGCACAAAAATTAATTGTGGTACTTGGTGCTATAGTATACAGCCTTGTATGGCCTTATATCTGCCCTCTATACAGCCTTGTGTAGTATGTACCTAATAGGTGTATAGTAAACAGCTTAAAACAATGCTCAGGCTTCTCATAGGCAAAAACATCCTCAACTTCTCTAAGAAATCCTGACTCGGCTTTGTTGCTTTTCGTGTTGTGTTTGTTTTTTAATGCCTTGACTAAGGTCTAACAGAGACAGTGTCCTAAAAATCAGTCCTATGCACCAAGGAAATGCCACAATGCGATGCTAATGTCATCTTTCCCCTGCCATAGTATCTTGACTAACCCGACTTGCTGGTCTAAAAACTCAGTTTAGAGCCCTAAATATCAGTAAACACAGTGCCTTGAGAAATTCTCCTATGGTTGAGTTTTTCTCTTTCCTGGGGTGTCTACTTCCAGGATCGCCTTGACAAAGTCTTAAGACGTGTTCACAGTATGGGCCATTTTGAGAAGTCTGGTACTAGGATTGTTATGTTATTGAAGCCTGAAGAATTGCCCCTAACAGAGGTGGGTTGATGTTGGCAGGATTCATATATCATAATAAAATAAAAGGTAATGAACCTTCTTTGGAATGGGTGATATTTTTATTTGAAGGTCGTTAGGTATTTGCCCGGAGGGCATCAGTATTCACAACCTACTACCCGGAGGGATAGGGTGGTCTTAGCTTACAAAAGGTCTAATAGTTGATATTATGTGCTTCACAATTATTTTTCACGGTTTTAAACCGTTTTATGGACGAAAGTTTCCTAAAAAAGTCTTTGAACTTATAGATTTTAAAAGCGATCTTAGCCTTTGGCGTCCATTGTTCTTCGTTTTGCCCTTCTTAAAATAGATGGACGGGTATCTTATCTTTGAGTAAAGATGCTTTTCAAGTAGGGAGAACTGTGGCCGATGCATACCTCATGGTGTGAGGTTTATACACGGGAATATATTCAAGGCTATCCAGTTTACCCGAGTGTCTACATCGAAGGTCATTGTCTTCTCCCGTCCTTTCTCCCATCCACCTAAGCAATATTGTCATTAAAAAATGCCCATTTTTTTCCCGGCACCCCACGCATAACATATTTTTAACTCTATTTTGAAAACTGGAAGTCAAAAATTTACGAAAGAAAAAAAAATTCATTTTGCGTTGTTTATTATTTGTGCTTCTATTTTCTGACTGCCTCCTGCCATATGGTCCCAGGTCCTGTTTTTCTCCTTGATTGTACCAGAGATGGATTGACTTCATACCGAACTGTACATCAAAAGGCTTTGCCGTAATACGTATCATATTTTTCCCGCCAACGAATTATCCCCAATTTATAAAGATTCCACCACTTCCGTCTATAAATCACGGATCAAAATGCTTTGAAAGTCTTAAAAGTTTTTTTTAAATTTATTTAAAATGTCCTTGCAAATTAATAAAATCTTCTAAGCTCACCCTGGAGGTTTGCCAAACATTTTTCAACTTTCAAAGTTATTGGGAATGTGACCAGATTGGCCCTGGGATGCCCGAAATCTGGGCCGTGAAAAGACTGGAGGGTCTTCTTCAGTGGCGTTAGATTGAAAATAATCCTAACTTTAAATGCTTCTGTGCAAAATGTATGCATTCAAAGAATACGTTTTTCCACTTGGGCGGTAATTATTGTCCAAACCTATTATACAATAGGCCATAATAATTTAATGTCATATTAGAAAACTTTCACAAAATGTTATCACGTGTTCCGTATGTAAGGTAAGGGGAGCGTAAACCTGTTTTCACGGTCCGCGTTATCACAAAATTTCTACACTAATGAGAAAGGGTTAAAAAAAATTCACAAAAAACTTCCAATCAAAAAATATAAAAAACGCGAGTGCCCTTATGATGTTTTCATTGCTCTCGTATTTCCTTTTGCTTTGTAGGGAGCGCCTTTTGTGCGGTTTCTTAACAATATCGTTTGTTATCGCTGGAGGAAACAAGATCTCTTTTCCATTTCTCCCTTTATAAGCTTTGATTGTCCCCATTTTAATGATTAGTCAATTTTAAATTGTCCATTTTCACAGTTTGTTTTGTAATCGGAACCTTTTTTTATACGATAAAGCTGTTCCTTGTTTTTCCTGATGACTTTATTAAGATTAAAAAGGTTTCTTTCTCAAATTACTAAAACTAGTTCGGCTTCTCCCTTAAAATATTGGAAGGCTGAAACCCTATTTAGCCAAAGTGCTTTCTAAATGTCCTACGAATTAGTTCGAAGATTTTATCCTTTTTTACTGCCTAGCTTTCAAGGTTTTTCGCAAAATAAATTAAATTTTTCGTTTACTTTGTCGTTTCTTTTGTGTTAACATTGAAAAATGTCATGATAGTGCTTACTATGAATATTTTCAATCCCTTTTAATTCTTTAGATTAGATAACGCTTTCTTTACACTTTGTTTACATGCATCACGTATCTTTCTTTTCGAAGTTTTCGTGTGTGGACACGTGTCTGGAAACTTATCTCTTCTAATTTTAGGGGTAAAGTTTTGATTTTGAATATTGTGGTTGAAAATTCACGTCGTGCATGGGTTGAGGGAGATAATGTCAAATTAATTCGTGTTGTAAGGTTGTTTGATTCAAATTTCTATGTCGCTTTTGAAACATCAAGGTATGTCTCACCCCTGTTTTGTACCCTCGTCATTATCAGATCAAGGGTTGAATCCCATAAAGATACTCAATGTTTGTAATAATTTTTTAAACTTTTGTTTTGTCTTCTTATCTTATCTTGGCAAAAGTAATCTTCGGTTTTCAATCAAGCGTTTCGATGTTTTATTACGTATGGTAACTATCCCCGCGGTGCGGAGTACAGGGTGGGACCGTTTATACCTCCAGACATATCAATTTTATTGTACAAAATGATCTAATCTCGTTTCTCGTTGCGTAAGCTGTGTCGCATGTCTGGAAAGAATAGCAAACGTGACCTAAAAGGTGTAGAACTGCGTGTACGTAAATTAACTTTGTTTTACATTGCTTTTTTTGTGTAGATTTTTGGAAGAAAATGAAGCTATCTCTTAGCAATATTTTCCCTTTCGTAACATGTTTTGCACTCAAAGGAGACCATTGATTGCTTTTTGGGACATTAAATTTTTCTTTTGCTGCATATTTAGCAGGTCAGGGCCTTTGTTGGTGGCCTTTTTGGTTGTCAGGCTCGATTTTCATTCAAACTCTGCGGGAGGCTCGGAAATTTTTTTGTGCCACTCGATCTTGACAGTGAAAGCTCGAAGAACCTCCGGCGGGCGAGTCTGTCGAGCACTCGAGTGTCGACGGTAAACCCGGTCCCCCGCAATCCCCCCCTCCAAGCAGGGAAAATCAATATCACAAGGCTGCCGTCTACCCCGGGCTATTCCGAGGGAATATTTTACCCAACGTTGGCTCTCCTGAGAAGCCCCCCCTCCCGTTTCTATCTACGTTTACCGCCGGCACATCACACTCACTCCGCTCCTCAGTGAGTCTCAATCGCAATTCGACGCTTTTTTTACATTATTCGTGAGACATGTGAACAGATCTTGCTTCATCTTCTCGATCCCTGTAAATAGTACCATTTAATAACGGAATTAAGTGTTTTGTGTATAGTGTCTTGTGTGTGTATAAAAAGTGTATTAACCCCCCCTTTGATTATTTGGATTAATTAATCAGCACTGGGGATCACCGACAAGTTGCATGCTTCTTCGTTCGTACCGGGAAATGAAAGATATTGGACCGGACATGGTAAGGAGTTTCTCGTGTTTTTCCTTCCTAGTAAACAAAAGTGCATCAGGTACCAGAGGTACAGCTGAAGCCATGTTGCCAGTAATAAGAGGCAACGTCGCCTCACCCTCTTCTCTTATTACCACGAGCTCCTTTCTTTTGTTTAACCACCCTATAGTTTATCATTCACCTTTTTTCCTCAATTCTGACTCCCACTTAAACCCTCATAAAAATAACCACGTGCATATCTTCACGTTGCAACTCTGCAGACGGTTTTTCTATTTTTTTTTTCCTCTTCCCGCAATGCGACACAACTGCATTTTCAATGCAAAATTTTATATTTTGTACACAAATTGCTGTTTACATCATAGGTCGGCCTCGCCTCTTATTACGGCCACATTTTGTTTGGTTGACCCGATGAAATTGAATTCAAAGGACACTTTATCTTCGAGGATAATATTATTATTTTTTTAAAAAAATTAAAATTTCTTACGTAACGTATTCGATTAACATTCTTTCGATTAGGATTGTTAATTTTCAGTTTATTAAATTTTTGTTTGTACCTCCCACTTCGAACTCGAAGACTGCCCGAAGGGAGCGACCGGAGGAAATTGGTAACAAATTTACTCGTCAGACCACTTTCTATTGATTAAAACTTTTTTAGCTATATGGAAGTGAATGTGCGTACTCTTATAGTTAGTAGTTTTCCATTTTTATGTAATTGCGTTTATTTTTGTAATTTAAAATCGCGGAAAAACACAATCTCCTAATCGTTCTCTTAATTTTTTCTATTTTGGAAGTCTACAAATCAAGTTTCCAAGTAAACTGTATTCAACGTAAATATTTTCACTGTTTGTAATGCATTGTCAACAAACGAAATATTCTTTTCTTGAGTTTCTAACCTGTAAAATCTCCATGAAAATAGCGAAATCTTAGAGATAAAAAATTATATCGAGTTTTATGATGTATACAGGGGAGGAAGCACAGCTGTCTGACTAGGGAAAAATGTGCCACTATCGATCCCCTCTTTTGATATAAAAAGCTTTTTACGTATGTCATATTAAATTACAGACGTGCTGCCCCCTTTTTCTATTTAAATTTCGATTAACTTTTTAAAACCAGCGTAGCATCTTTTTTTGGCCCAAAATACACGAATTCGGCTTTAAATTCCGATGTTAATGTCCTACCTATTATAGGAGATCTATTAGTTATCCGTGAGGAATCAAGCTCACGAGCCCTATTGTTCTTGAATCCGAAGATTAATTAGCGTTTCAAATTTACATTTTTCTAGGATTTACAACAGGAAATGCTTTTATTGGTGTATTAACCAGGCGATAAAAGCTCAAAAGAAACTTACAGATAGGGTGGGCGTTCAATTCTTACCATTTGCGACTCGCTTTCACTTTCATCCTTTTCTGATTTAAAACCTCATTTTATATTTTTTTGCCCTTTATTATTTTTAATTTTTCGCGACTATTCAAGGCAAGATGCCAAGCTCTGAAATGATTTTTTTAAATAGGTACATTTTTTTGGCATTTAAAAATGCTTTTAAGCGATTTTATTTTGTTAAATTCGCACAATTATGTAATCCAAAACGTTTAAAAATGGCTGAAATTTGAATTTAAAAAAAAAAAAATTTGATTTACGTCAAACCTATTTGTCTGTGTAAAATGCGTTTTGAAAAATCGTAACTGAATAAATTGATATAAAGCGTCTGAGCAAAACGTCCTTCAGAAAAGCCGGGCCACATTGCTAACCTTTGTTAATATCCTGTTGACGTCTTTGTTTGAATTTTAATTTTCGTTCTTTGCGAAAAGGGCTCAGACGATGAGGACTCAATAAGGACTCGATACCCTTGCCCTACTTTAATATGGCAGGACCTTACACGTAATTACAAGTATTCAGAAGATTATCAAGTAGCCCACGCAAAGTATAATCTTTTTGATTATCTATAATTTAGGAACGCTTTGATGGCTTCCAAAATTATTTGAAAAGCAAAAATCTTTTATCTGATCATTCTAAGCTCATTTTTTGATATTAATTAATCGAAACGCGTGATAGCCTATAAACGATATTATCTTTTTGATTGTTTTAAATTATATTTACCTTTATTATGCCTTCATTGTCTAGCGTTGAGCAGAGAAGTTCAACTAGAATGTTAAAATGTCTACAAAAAGTTGGTTTTCTGTTGACTTTAGGGCTCAGGAGCTCAGAGAACTCTACCTAGTGCTTTGCTAGCCTAATAGGATTGTCATAAAATTTATCATTGATATGTACAATTGCTGTACAGACCTGCCTCAAGTTTTGTCAATGGCAGACTGCAAACCCATGGGATAGCTAAAAATTTGGGATGCTGTAGTACATTCAGGCCATCAATTACTTGAAGTTTCGATTTCCACTATCCAGTGTCAGTTGATGGGTTTTGGAAACTTGTGCAGTTTTCCTTCGCAAAAAAAAGTACAATACCGTTTTCTAAGCCTAGATATCTCAGAACATGACGTGTTCTGTGCTGTTTTCTTTTATTTAATGTGTGAACTCGCTTCCTTTCTGTTATATTCTGTTACGGGGTCATTGCACATGGCGAAGAAGGGGGAAAAAGAATTAAATTTAATATTTTAACGCTCTCTCGTTTTTGTCCTTGGTCGTACCATCGAGCCATGTTAATTCGAAGGTCAAGATTAAAAGAGGGTTATTATAGAATAAAAACAAAAAAATGCGTTTTCTTTTATTGCTGGGGGTTGAAGGGAGAAATTAACCCCGGAGACAGCAAGTCTGGATGATTCACTAGGAGCTACAGGGTCCGGATCAATACCCTTTTTGGGTTCTTTATCGAACTTATTGTCTTTTTATTTTTAAACCTTATTTCTTTTCAGATCGAAGACCTTTTGTCGTTTTTTCAAGTTCAGAATTTGTGTATCCCTTTGAAAACGAAAAAGAAGAAAACAAGAGGAAATTCTTCATGTGTAAGAACCTCGTTTTTCTCTAATGAATCCCCCCTTTTCACGCTTAATGGCTTTTATGATAAATTATATGGGAAATAAAAGAGCCAATTAACTCAAGGATGGTCAGGATCAGAAACGTTTTTCTTGATCATCTATAACAATTTGAGGCAAAATTTTAAGATTTACGGTATCCGAAAGGTCCTCGTAGACTTTTGCAAAATGTCCCTCACTTTTTAACCTTTAAAATGAAACAAGCTCGAACTCGATCGGACGAGCGATTCTCGCTTCATTTACAAAACATGGAAAATTTTGACCTCCCATATCTCCTGAACGTCTAGACCGATCTTGACGCCGGAAAGCTCGTTAGACGCAGAATGTTAAAAACTTTCTTTTTGTCCTCAAAGTCAAGTCCCTAG
The DNA here is from genome assembly GCA_018703685.1 of Orius laevigatus. Taxonomy (NCBI): domain Eukaryota; kingdom Metazoa; phylum Arthropoda; class Insecta; order Hemiptera; family Anthocoridae; genus Orius; species Orius laevigatus. The sequence goes on from JAGWEN010000085.1 coordinate 156,144, forward strand.
AACCCATAGTTTTGGAGCCAGAGGACAAAAACTGAAAAAACGTTTGGGACCATTTTTCGAGATAAAAGAAGCACGGATGGGGTTAGGAATGACGAAAACTTGAATTTGGAACTACCTAATGGTCCTGAACATGATGAAACAATCCAATTTTGCATTTCATTGGTGGACCTCTATTTTCGACTTCCATTGCCTGGACCTCCCTTAAATTTGCTAAATTGACCTTCTTTAATTTCCTAAAGTGTTTTCCACATAATATGTCCCGTTTTCGAGTTATATGCGGAAAACTGAAAAAAGTCGAGGTTTTTGGGCAGCCAGAAGTTCGCATTTATTGGGACTCTTCAAAAAACATGTTATTGAGACCTAAATGGTCCAATCTTTTACGTCATCTTTTGCAGGATATGGCCCTTCAAAGTGCTCTGTAGACTGGACTTGAATTCACCCTGGTGATATTTCACCCTTTTTTCTGTCAAGATGTTTTTTTCGGAGATGAAAAATTTTAAACCATTTTCCGCTCCTTTTAATACAAGAGAGACGTTTCTCGGGGGATGATATAGGTTTTATTGGAACGATCCGGTTGGGTTCCACCCTATCATTTTGTGATTTACACGAGAGTTATCTGATTTATGGAATATTTTACTACATAGGGAGGGAAAAAAATAAAAAAAGGAAAAGAAAATTCTGTTTTATCCATTAGAAAGTTGTTTATTCACTCGGGTTATTAGTTTTACCAGTGACTTGCGTGTTTATTCACCCTCTCCCGGGTCACATATTTCGTGGTCGGAGCTTCCCCAGTCAGGGACGTATTTTAGCCCGAAATTTTCACCTTCTACAGCTCGACCCTTGGATTTGTTATCGGGCTGACCTTTCGTCGTGACTTTGCCTATTGTTTCTTTAACTTCCGTAAAAGTGTCGACTTACCTTACGTAACGTCCAAAATTTCCCCTTGAAATGATACCTGAATGAAATTTTGATTTCCAATTACTTCTTGCCTGGAGAAAAAATGAAGTCAGGGAGCGATTTTCTTACCTAACTTCTGACCTGATTACTCCTAACCTTTTTTCATGTCGCAAATTTTTAGTTTCTTCCCGAGAAAGGTCACTATTGTATCATCTTTTTTAAATTTCTTGATTTTTCTACGACGATCTAATAAAGAATTCGTGAGGTGCGGTTGGATTTGTGGCACTTAGTGGGTTCAGACAGGAAATCGTTTATTCATGATTCGAAAGAAAAACTTTTTGACGAAATTTAGCTGCTTTTGTTAACAATTACACTATAAATGTTGTCCTTTTTTTTGTAACTCTCGTGTTTCCATATTCGGAGAAGGTGACTCATTAGGTGCGTAGGTGAGCAAAATATAACGCCTACTGATTCTCTTCCTCGTTAAAATTGTCTTTTTGCTTCGACCTTTTATTAATTTTCTTTTTTCCTTTGTTTCAGGTGAGTAACCTTTATTTGAATGGAATCGATTCTAAGGTATGAAAAACGTGACACTTACGTAATCGAAATCAATTTAAGATTTCGTAAGTTTAAGCTTTACGATAAGCCTTAAATGTTCGAAACCATCGAAGTACATTTTATTTCATTTTTTTTAATATAATAAAATAGTTGACGTGACATTAATCGCGACATCGATTACGTTCTTTGGTTGAAGGCCGGCTGGAAATCGATACGCTTTAGGGGTGGGTTTATTTACCTAAAATGTATAAAAGCCCTCAATAATCCTGCAACAGGTTAACATTTTTTTAAAAACCTATATGACTATAAATGGGTCTGTGGTAAATTTCAATGAAAGATGCAGTCAAGAGTAAGTTGCTCGAAATATAGGTTTTGATTTTGGTCGAAAATAGTCTTTTCTTTTGTGGTTTTACATTCGGAAATGCTCGGGTTTTCTCATCAGTTTTACCGCAGTTGAATAAAACGCTCTGTGGCACGCACGCCGCCGACATGTTCAATTTTCGCCCCCACTTTGCACCATCTCGAAGAAAAAAATTTTCCCCATTAGGCACTTTCTTGAGGGGGCTGAGAGAAAAAATAGTGGCCGAGGATACGAAGGCACTTAGCGCTACCACTCTGCTACAAAGGGGGGAAGACCCTTTGAGACAACTTGTTCTTCAACTTGAATTTCCAGTTTGTTGCCCCATTTTTACGTGTCCACCCTTTTGTCCAAATTAGCGATTTAACGGCAAAAAGCTAACATCCATATCGCCTTGAAAAATGGTGTTTTTTAAATAAATTATAAATCTTTTCTATTTTGATCCGATTCCAAAAATACAACAGGAGGGCACCCTTGGACACATTCAACCGGTTCGAATATTTTTTTTTGTCTGCCTAGGGGCAATGTTTTGTAGGCTAGAACAGTTTTATTTTCGAGGGTAACTATTTGGACGACAACCAAAGACTCAGACGTTACTATACGTCCTAATATTAGCTACGGTTTTTGTAGGGCTTTAATCAAACTCGAATCCGTTATTTATCGAACAAAATAATTTTCTTCGAATCGTTTTCAGCGTCCAAATATAAATAGATTCCGTGACAATCCATGCTTGGCGGTCACGTTATTTTCTCAGCTTTTTAACCTAAACTGGGTATCCTCAAAAGGTGAACAATACCTTCTATTTTAGGAAAGCTCTGTGATAGGATGCCACCCACCGAAGCGAACCGGTGAAGATCAAACTTTCTGGTATAAAACTATCCGAGTTTTATGGAATTTTGACGAAAAACTGAAATTGAGACCCAAGGGTTGTTGTCCTTTCCTTAGTCGCTATGGTAACCAGGGAACGTTACCCCCCAAGGCTCACCCCCGCATCATCTTAATAGCTTCTTCACACTCTCAAAAACTTTATCGGATCACCTTTTCACGGGTGACCCACAAAAAGGTCGAAATAACCTTTCCTATAAAAATTGCTCGAGAAATCCACTGGAAGACTTTTTCTCCAGGGCGCGAACTTATAAAGAAAGCACTTATGTTAAATTACCAAGATTTGTCAGGAAATCGAGGTTTTTCTTGCATGCGATATTGACATGGAGAGTTGTTTGCCCCAGTTTTAAAAACGCGTCAAAAAAAAGTTTTATCTGGAAAACTCCCCAAGAACTCCGCCAAGTCCTTCATAAATTCACTTTAATCCTCTTTTTTCTCCAACCTACACGAATAACGGTCCCTAAGATGCATTGTGTGGGTATTTACGATGATAAAATTGCGTTGAAATAAGTAAAAGCAGTCGAAATTCCCTTTTTTATTTCATTTAATACTCCCACGTAAAAAAATGTATAATTTTATTGTGAATAGATAAAACATTGGTTCTTGTCCATTAAACGTTCGTGAGGAGGAGAAACTTCGCTTTTAGGCACGATTGGAACGGTTAGTTCTCTATACATTTTAATCGCGTATTCCCATGAAAGCGTGAAACCCTAGTGACCTAAGGCCTTCACCATCGATAAGTATTAACAGTCTAATAATAAAGGAAAGGGTTGTGAATAAGGGGAAGAACCCCCTTTCCGGCGTTTGGCTACTCATAACCCCTGACCTAGACAAGCCCATTTTAAAATCCAAATTGAAAAATCTCATTTTATCAGGACTATTCCTTTTTTTATTTTTAAATCAATGCTATCGACCCTTTTTACAACACGCATTTCATGCAAGAGAATTGTTTTTATAAACGAATCGTTTATGTTTTATAACAAAAAATTCGCTAACTTTTTAAAAATTCAGTACAATATCAAACTGAAGCGTAAAACGATCAGAATCGATTGTTCTTGTTAGACATTCTAGGGTTATTGATTGGTACTGCTCACATCGTAGAACCTCATGGATGGTTAATTTGAACGGACGTGGTAACAAGGTCCGGGACAAATCATAATTTCATGGGGTAGGAACATCCGGTCGACAAATATTTTTGAATAATGGAGGAAAAGTTGTTTTGATTTTGGTGTTTATTTGATGGCATCGAGTTCCATTAAAGTCTTCCAGTCTCGATATCGAATTCCCCCTCCGGAAGAGCTTTCTCGCGTTTACAGGTTTTCAAGGAAAACGAAGCAGAACGATAACTCAATTAGACGGCTTGGTGCAAGGGCTTGATAGGAGGTCCTGGATAAAGTCTTTTTTTCTCTTGTGAAGCTTCTTTTCTTCGGACATCCCCTTTGTTTAACAATCCGTGAGAAACCGACCGGAACAATCCTCACGCACCTTTAGACACCTAAGTTTTGTTTTGACCAAGTCATTGTTCAAAGGAATCGAACTTACAAAGAAATCAAACCCAGGATTATGATTAATATCTCGACACCTCTGTAATTTTTATAACAGTTCATAAATCTTCTGGACTGGTTCTTCAGTAGAAATATTTTTTACCCAAGGTTGTCTTTAGCATTTCAAATTAAATTCTGATGTCGTTTTGTGCCATAATTATTTTATTGCTCAATAGTCCCTCGTTCCATTTTAAATCGCCCCGCTTTTATGCCCCGTTCTTGAATATTATCAGAAAAAGTAGGAAACCTTAAAAATGTTCGGAAGTCCTTGAAAAGTCCAAGCGTCTATGGCAACCGCATTTTAAGGTCTCGAAATGTCTCGCCTCCTTGGAATATCCTGTCTTGTAGATAATTTTACAATCTAAAAAAACTTTTTTCGACAGCCAGGACAAAATTTTTTTTAAGTGTTTGTCGTACAAGGACCGTAGTTGTGAAGGTCAAAAATTATCCGTGGCATCTAACGCAAAAAAATTTTTTTAGCCAGATATCTGGGCGTAGACCTGACCTGTGGATCTGAGAGTTCCTTGGCCTCTCTTGTGTATCGGGTATGGGGCGAGGTTTCTGCCCCTCTCCCCACGGTCGATATTACCTACCCCCCCACGCGGACCACCCTGTTTATGCTTTTCCGCTTTTTAATTTATAGATTTTAAAAAGTGTTCGAATTAGTACGTAAATGAATAATTCGACGTCATTTGATACGTAAGCGATTAAGATTTAATCTTCATCTACGAGTTAAACAATGCGGGCTCAGTTAGCATTTTGTAATTGAAGTAACGGATGAAGTAGATTTGACGATGTCGGATATCAATCACGTCCTCGTTTTCTCTCCTGGGTTTTCGATTAGTCAAGTGGGAAGGGGGTGTACTTCAAAATTACAAGATAAACGTTTCAATCCTTCGTAAGATCGTAAATTTATGTGTTAATAGGTGTGCTTTTAATTAAAATTGAAAAAATTATGATCCTTAAAATTTAACTGAAGAAAAATGAGAGGTGGAATGGAATGCAGATTGCCATTCTCATCACGGGTGAATGTTCTTTCCCTGAGCTCCGATTTGCATTTTTTCCATCTTCTTTGTTTTACCATTTTACTTAAAGCATCACGACCAAAAACGTGGTTATCCAACTCATTTTGTCCAGAAAATTACGGAGTTATAAGCCATTTTACATAAGAAATGATGTGATCTTTGATTCTATAAACTCGTAGATTCTTGAAATTTTCTTGGACTCGATTTTTGAACGCGTTGAAATCGGTGTCACGGTCGAAATAATAACACCCCTAGGATTAAATTGGATGAGGACACTAAATTACGTCTCGGCCCTGAACCTATTGGTTTTCTTTTTCCCGGACAAGTTTCGGAATTAAAACGTTTTTATTCATTGTAACCAATAAAACGTTGAAAAAAGGGAGCGTCCCGAAGTACTTTCCCTCAGATGAGACTGTAAATAATAAGTTCGTGACTGGATATATGGAAGGAGTGATCCTTATCCCCGGAAAACGGGGTAGTCGACCCGCCTCCCTCCTTTCTTCCAAGCCTTGAGCGGATCATCAAAAAGGATCACCTCATTCGATTGCTATGCGGGGATCTACCTCTTTTAGTCAGCGTTTTTATTTAGCTTCTAGCAAAAACAACAGAGTCGTTGTTTGATAAGATAAAAATTTTGTTTTCGCGATAACAAAAAATTTCCGTACCCCTGGTGGGACTCGAACCCACAATCCCCGGTTTAGGAGACCGATGCCATATCCATTAGGCCACAGGGGCTGTTGTCCTTAGCCGACCTTATTTTACAACTTGTCTTTACTCTTGTATTCAACTTAGTTTTCCCAATTTATGGCCCTTATTTTTTTTAAATGTTTATTTTTTATTATTGAAATAAATAAACCGCATTCCTAACTACGTTTACTCTCTCTATTAAGTTGAAATTTACATTTTTGCATTATTAATTTATAATCAGCTATGTAAACATAACGGTTTAAACTATGTAATGACCTCGTTATTGCGATTCTTTTTAAACTGTATTCCTGATAAAATGAACCTGAACAATTATGCTGTAGGGTCAACCTGTGAACAACACCATGTCCCCAAACTTTTGTTATTTGGTTCTCAAACACCAGTAACTTCAAATAAAACCGTAGTATGGAGGAGACCGTGGAATAGGAGGGCTATATAGACCTCTCCAGTATCAAATACCATGCATTTTGATAATATGTACCAATAATTTCGTGATCAGGATCATCTGGGGATCACGAAAATAAAGGTCATCTCAAAACCATCAACTTCAACTCTTAACATTGGTATAGAGAGGAACCTCATAACTCGAACTTCCTCAAAAATTGGGGCTATATAGACCTCTCCACTAATACCAAATAGTGCATTTGATATTACCTATCATTTCGACTTGATTTGAAGCTTATATTCGTGATGACGATCCTGGGAATCATGAAAATAAAGGTCATCTCAAAACCAGCAACTTCAAATCTAACAGTGCTATAGAGGAGGAACCTCATAACTCGAACTTCCTCAAAAATTAGTGCTATCTAGGCCTCTCCACTAATACCAAATAGTGCATTTTGATATTACCTATCATTTCGACTGGATTTGAAGCTTATATTCGTGATGACGATCTGGGAATCATGAAAATAAAGGTCATCTCAAAACCAGCAACTTCAAATCTAAAGGTATAGAGGAGGAACCTTATAACTCGAACTTCCTCAAAAATTAGGGGCTATCTAGGCCTCTCCACTAATACCAAATAGTGCATTTTGATATTACCTATCATTTCGAGTGCATTTGAGGCTTATATTCGTGATGACGATCTGGGAATCATGAAAATATAGGTCATCTCAAAACCAGCAACTTCAAATCTAACAGTGGTATAGAGGAGGAACCTCATAACTCGAACTTCCTCAAAAATTAGTGCTATCTAGGCCTCTCCACTAATACCAAATAGTGCATTTTGATATTACCTATCATTTCGAGTGCATTTGAGGCTTATATTCGTGATGACGATCTGGGAATCATGAAAATATAGGTCATCTCAAAACCAGCAACTTCAAATCTAACAGTGCTATAGAGGAGGAACCTCATAACTCGAACTTCCTCAAAAATTAGTGCTATCTAGGCCTCTCCACTAATACCAAATACATAGTGCATTTTGATATTACCTATCATTTCGAGTGCATTTGAGGCTTATATTCGTGATGACGATCTGGGAATCATGAAAATATAGGTCATCTCAAAACCAGCAACTTCAAATCTAACAGTGCTATAGAGGAGGAACCTCATAACTCGAACTTTCTCAAAAATTGGGGCTCTATAGACCTCTCCACTAATACCAAATGCCAAAGACCAACATTTTGATATTCACCAATTTGAGCATTTAAGGCTAATATTCGTTATCAGGATGAACTGGGAATCACGAAAACTTTAAAGTCATTCCGAATTTTCCTCTGACTGCAAGAATGATTTTAAAAAGTTCAAGTCTTGTTATAGCGATGAGTTTTATCGACAAAATTTTAATTTATTCATCCTTCCTATTAAGAAAAGGGTTCGTTTTTTTATTTATTGAAAAGGGGTTGTTGAATTTTTAAGTGTTCTGTCACCCCTATTGTTCTCGGTCTGTCTGCCACCCACGCCGGAAAACACGTGATCTCCCACCACCTATAAAGAGTAAAAGGTGTAAATTCCAGCTGGTTTTCCTGTCTTTGCCCCCCTTTTTGCTTACTAGACGATATCGATTTTTCATTCCCAACGATTTTTACTGTCAATTGATTAATGTTTTCGAACCGTTTTCTTTTTTTATGCCTAGAGAACCACAGATTTATCGCGTTTTGTCCTTTTTGATCGTTTTCTTGTCCAAACAATCGATTCCGCATGCAAATAAAAAGGAAGCGATAATTCCGCACTCGAGCGTACTTGACAGGTGTTTATGTTGACTTTTGAAAACTAAACGTTTTCCCCGCTATTGAATTCAAAACGATACCAAGTTTGCACTTAAAATCGTTTCCGTTCAGTTTAGTGACCCGTCAAGGACAGTTTTAATCATCCTTATCTCGTCACCTTAACGACCTCCGCTTTGAAAATTAGCACTTCTTAAGAGGCTCCAAGAAAATCCTTTTAATTCAAATATATTCTAACGGTAAAAACCTTTTTAAGAACGAAAGGCGATTACGGCCTTCATTTTCCATATTTGACCAATCCTACAAGTGGTTTTTGAAATAATTCGATATTTTAGATAAGTAAAACTAACATGATGCCCCAGTCCTTTTTTCCCCTCCCTACTCTACCACAAAATAGGGGTTGGTAAATGGTGAGACGGAACGTTCAGTTCCCTTCCGTTCCAACGAGTGCCATGTGCTAGCCAGTAACCGTTTTTTTCAATGTTTATGTCGTGAATGAAGAACAACAATAATGTACTACCACAAAAATTTGGTACGTCTTATTCTTTTCTTTACTTTTTACTTTGTTTTATCGATTTTTCTCTTGGCTTTAGATTAAAAAATTCATTACAAGAGGTACTAGACAAATTCTTGTCCTTATCTCTGAATCCATTGCATCAAGCTGATCTTTTCTGAATCTTTCTTAGTCATCCGCACAATTCTTATCGCGATAAGAAAAAAGACATTTCGATTTTGAAGGTTGGCCCGCTATCTAACTTCAATTATTTTACGATTTTGGTAGATTTTGGTCGTCTTGGTAGGATATAGGCACTTTTATATGAAATTTGACTATATATGGTGGTTTTGACCCTTTAAAAGTAGATTTTGAACCTTGTATCTTGAGGAAGACAGTTTTTAATTGGTTTTTAAACCCTTCTTGATGTTTTAGTTTAGGTAGACTTTCAATTAGAAAAACTCTCTAAAGGTAGTTTTTGGCTCCTTTTTGTTAGACATTGACACTTTTTAGGTGAAATTTGGCTCCTAATTTGGCTAGGACTTATCCTTCAAGGAAGCTAAAAATAATTTAATGTGGACTTACGAACATATTTTTTAGATAAACTTACACTTCTATTAAGATCTCTTTTCTGAAGTAAAAAACTTATTTCGTCCCTTTTGACTAGAAAAACCTCGCTACTGTAACAACCGCCTTCTAAAGGATTTAATCGATTTATTGCATGATTTATGCATATTTTGACAATTTAGTTAGAATTTTGTGAAGTTAACATTTTTAACGAGCCATGAAAGTTACATATTTCCTTATGAGTTATGACGTAGTTATGAGTAAGCGGTATATTTTCGAGAAAATTTGTCGGTCTGTTGTCCTCACTATTAATTAAAACCGCCCAATTATTCTGTCCCGCCTTCGATATGACCACTTTAAAATGATTTTTGTTATTAACAGCCTTTAATACTCGTTAAAACTTATATCCGTTAATTTATCTTAATAATCTTCATTACTTTTTTTCGGTCATTTTTCTTTTTATCAAGATGAATGGAACTTTCAAAATGGTGGACGGTAAAAGTTCAAATGGCCTGAAGCGTTTTTAATTAAAAATTAAGGAATTTTAGTGTTTATAACTTTTGGAGTGATCGCTGACCCCTTGCAAGGGAGGCTCTCAAGGTGACCCACTGGGTCGCATCGGAGAGAAAATTAATATTTTAACGATAATCATGATTCATGATAAGGAAAAAAAATCAATAATCGATAGCTTTCTACGAAAAAAGGAGTCATAAATCAGCCACCCTTGCAGACAAACTCCCGATTGGTCTCCGTAAATCTTTTGGGGAAAAAAAAGGATTTCATTACGTAAAAGGTCAATTTTGCTTCAGTTTGCCTCCGAATCTTTCTTGAAAGGAACATTATTGGTTTCACGGTTAAGGTACCTTTCTGTATTTTCACCGATAAAGTTCCTCGATGGAACGGATTATCCCTTGATATGGTGATAAAAACGAATTTCTTGTTTATTTTTGAAAAATACTAATAAAATGCTTTCCGGGGAGACTACTTTTATTCATCTATTATAAAAAATTTCCGTAACGAAGAGCTAAAAGCTTTTCCAGATTGGACGTTAAATTTTCTAGCGGAATGACGCTTTTAGCGGATTTTAATATCAAAAAAGAGTGCAGAAATTGACATTTTTTTGAGGAATTATAAAACAAGATTAATAAACGTCCTTTGAGGAAGAAATTGTTTAAACATCCTCCGTTCCGGAATGAGTTTCAAAAGTGAGAAGAGTCACTACCTTTTATTAAAAAGTTTCGAGTTTTATTGAAATGGAACCCCCTTAGGATCAAACGTAATATTTTAATTTCGGTGATTTCAACGAGCCAGACGGATATTTTTCGAAACATCGGCTTTATATTTAGTCCGAACCCAAATACGAATTATAAATAGAACTTGATTTAAATTTCAGTATGAAGGTCGAAAACGGAAATGTAATTATTAATTAAATGTTGAGATTTGAGTGCTGAGTTTTTATGCAAAGGGGCGATGATGGATTGACCCGGGTTGAAAGAAAGCTCCCCTTCGACTCAAAACACTAAATCAAAGTGGCCAAATAAAAGGCTCCCCCTCTCGCGGTATAGAATCAGAGGAAAATGACTTCTTGAGAATTGCCTCCGGGGCCTGAAATACACGTTTTATGGCTCGCATGTTTGTCGTTAAACGTTTTTATTGATTCATTCTAAAAGAGATCATTGGAATTGGAAGAATTTTCGTTCCAAGTTTTGCATTTTAAACGCTTTTATTTTGTATCCCGCCTCTTTCTGAGTTAGCACCCATCATGCTGCTTCATTTCCTATCATTGCCTACCCCATTACTCATTGCATTTTGCTTACCCATGATGTATTCCCATTATGCCTTCCCATCCGCATTATGCGAGTGCCTTCCCATTATTGCATTTGGGCCTACCAAATCATGCATTGAGTTAGATCCTACTCCATCACGAATTGCGCTAAACGTATCAATCATGCAATCCCCTTCCTCTTTCCATCACTCATTAGCTATTACTCATTACTTTCGTGCCTACCCTTTATGCAATTTGTGGGTACCTACACAAAATAGGTTCATTGCATTAGCACCTATCATTCATTGCGTTAATGCCTACCCTTCCCATCACGCATTACTTTAAGTGCCTTCCCGTCATGTATTGAGTTTTTGCCTACCCTTAAAGCATTGCATTTGTGCCTATCCTTCATGCATTTTGTGGGTTACCCACTATCATACATTTTGAGCGCTTACCCATCATTCATTGCGCTAATTCTTAACAATCATGCGATCCCTTTATCCATTCCAATCACAGATTACGTTAGTGCCTTCCCATCATGCCTTGCGTCAGTGTCTGTGACATACAATACATGATACGTTTAGTTTACATATGATACGTTTAGATAGACACTGGGTAGACAATTATGGGTATAATGCATTCCATTTGTGACTACCCTTCATGCATTTTGTGTCTTGTCCACCCATCATACGTTGCGAGTGCTTATCTTTTCTTTATTTTTCTTTGTTAGATATCCTTTCTCAAGGGTTTCATATTCTGAGCGATAAGTGCAGATGGGCCAGCCGGACCTCCCCGCGAGTGCTTATCCATGATGCGTGCCTGCCCTTCGTGCATTGCGTCATTGCCTATCCATCATGCATCACCTCCATGTCTACCCATCATTTATTGAATTGCGTTAGTTCCTACCCATAATGAATTACGTTAGACAATACCCATAATGCACTGCATCAGTGCCTACCCATCATTCATTGCGTCATTGCCTACCCATAAACCCTTGCGTTTTCGTTTTTGCATTTCCATCATGCATTGTGTCAATTATATTCACACAAAATATCTCTTAACGGTGGTGTCATATCTGGTTTGTGGCGTTATGTTGGCTTCAGTACTTAATTTTTTGTTAATTGTTATTCTCACGAATATGTAGGATATCCTCTATGGGGTTGAAGATATTTTGAAGAACTCGTTTATTCTCTGCGTTGATAAGGGCTGTTTCTGTATTTTAATTAGGTGATGTTAATTACCTCCTTCGCCTTGAAGTGGAGAACGTGCAAAAATTATTATTTTCTTTATAAAATTAATTATAAGTAATTTACTTTTTGTACCTAATTGTTGACAAAATCGCCTTCTATTCTGCGCAAATTAATTGCTAAAATGGACACTTTTTATCTTAATGATCGATCGTTATTAATATTGACCGATTCGCTTTGTATAAAACCGTCTTATGACTCAACAGTATGACTAATTTAAGTTTTTCATTTAGAATTAGCCTTTATTAAGTTTTTTTCTTTCTCTTTTTCCAGATTGCACCATCGGCCAAAAAGCTGTGGGGGGTTGAAGAGCCGAAAGACGAACCGAAAGGGATTTTACTAAACGAACATCAGATGTGGAGAGATTCGACTTGGAGCACATCAGGTAAATGAACCGACTTTTAGGCCCTAATGATCCCAATATCTTCCATTTCTTATTTACATATCGATTTTATTTCGTATTGACTTTTTAGTAAAAATAAAACCCGTGGCGTTTTTATCCTCCTGGCCATTGGCCCTTGAATTCCTTGGCCAACTTGTCAAACTGTCCCCCGTAAAAACCTCGTTTGAGGAAGATCAAGTTAAAAATAAGAAATCTCAATTTGTCAATGGGATTTTTATATTTGTCAAAAAATAGCCAATATGGAGATTTTACCACAGTCTAGACGATGGTAAACACGAGAAAGTCATAATTCGTTGACCCATGTCAAAAACAAGTTTTTCCCGAACTAACATATATTTTCCGTGTTTGAAGAGCCCTATGAAAATTGTTCTGGACGATATCCAAGAATCAATGTTTTCCTCAGGTCCCATTGCCAAAAGAGAAAAATTCGCCTTTTTAATCGGCTAAGACACGCCCCCGTGTATTCTACAGGAAAAAAGGCAAGAGGATGGGCTCTGAGTGGACCATTCGTAGAGGTCACGTGAATATTTAAAAAGGGGCAACCTTTAGGGAGGACCGCAATTTATATCTTTTGGGGCACCGCAACTGAACAAAGGAATGTGAATGATACAAAACGAACTACTTTGTTATTAATAGGTTGTTTTATTTTAAAATATATTCTTTTTCGTCTTGAAAAGTGAAAAAATATTACAGTGCCAAACGTGCACTATTTTATTTTATGATTTCATCTTGTTTAGGACTATTAGGTAGTTCTAAATCCAAGTTTGCGGAACCCCCCTCCTGTGCTTCATCCGCCATTTTGAAAAAACCGGCCAAAGGCACTTATTTCAGTTTTTGATCTCTAGCGCAAAAACGATGCATTTTAGCGACTTAACCACGAAGTAAAAAAGAAAGATTATTAAATTCTGCGTCTAATGAGCTTTCGAAAGCCAAAATCGGTCTTGCTGTTCAGGAGATATCAATTTTCAAAAATGACCCTTTTTATTTTAGGGTGGTTTCTTGATATAATTGATCACTTTACTATACATTTATGGCTCTCCCTAAACAGTATTAGTTTATTTTCGCATATTTAGCATTCAAAAAGTTTGCTAAAATGTCCCTTGACGTATTTAAATATCCGGACCATTTTCAAGATTGTCTACAGTGAGCCTTGAAAAGGTATCAAAACGTTCAAAATCTTTGAACCCTTAAATTGTATTGACATGTGGTTAATTATCCTGCTCTCAAAATAGCTGGGATTTAACGGTTATACTGAGTTATACTGAGAAGAATTGGTTTGTTATAAACGGAGTAGAGGTTGATGTCGAGGCATGTTCTCAGAAACTTTCTCCGAGTGGGTGGCTGATCAAGGAACTCAAAGGCAGTCCTCCGAGGCTATATTTAGAATATCATGCTCTGCACGTGGTAACAACACCACACCTCTAATTATATAAGACTCCTCGCCTTTTCCTAGTTGCTTTGATATCAAGTCATGTGTGGAAATTTTCACGGTCACATGGGGGTATCGATACCGTGGGAAAAATAAAGACGTATAAAGTTGTTCTAATTAAACTTCAAGTTGTAACTAGGGTAATGAAGTTGGGTGGAAAGGGGCTAATTATAATGCTAGGGGGTTTGTGTCGCTGGCGTGGAGAGAGTTATCGGGGGAGGTCGTCTTGGGCGCCAAGACGGCCGCCTCTCGCCACTGCCATGGCAACCCCTCGCCCACTCTACAATGAAAAATGGCTTCGGAATCTATCCCCGAGAATATGGAAATTCTTCGGATAATCCAATTCTTTTTTATTATCGGTACATCGAAATTGGCTTCCAAGGACGGAAGAATAAAGTTTTTATGAAGCTGCTCAAGAGATGTTTAGATAGGACGACCTCCACCTGCTGCCTTTGTTTTTAAACGATATAATTATAAACACGCACCCGTGGCAACAGGTGACAAAACTTTTCATTTTCCAACCCAGTCTGGACCGGCTTCTAGATTGGAAATTTCAAACGCATTATTGTCGTTAAAATGTTATAGTTAAATTCCGTTTAGCTGATGCGAGGTGACGAGGGTCACTGTGTTCAACAGCCGTGTTTAAAACCCTTGAGGGATTGTCGGATGGAAACGTTTCAACTGAAGCCTTTTGCTTTGCTCTCTTTCCCGGCGAGAGGGGACCTCGTCGACCCCCTCAGCCTCCTTTTTATCATCCCGGTCTGATCCCCATTTGAATAATTTGAAAAATTCTATTGAATTATTTATCCGAAGCATTAAGGAAACGATAAACAGCCGCCGTTCTTACTTTTCCAGTTGCAACCGGTTGGAAAATGGTTGTCGACTGATCGAAAAATGAATTCTACCTCTGAACATTTTGCTAAAGAGCATTCGAGTGATGTCGAACCAACTCCCTCCCATAAAAAATAAGTTTTGGATGTTAACTTTGAGGTTTTTGACAAAAAAATTGTCTCTTAAAACCTTAATTTTGAAGTTTTTTAAAAGAATTTGCCTTTATAAATTTTGATGTTTATGACGAAAATTTGGCTCTTACAACCTTGAATTTGAGGTTTTTGAGGTTACTGATGAAAAAATTTGAGGTTTTTTTTTTAACGAAAAATAGCCTTAAAAATTTGATTTTGAGATTTTTGACGAAAATTTGGCTCTTAAACGTCGACTTGAGGTTTATGACTTAAAGTGCCTCTTAAAACCTTGATTTTGGGGTTTTTTGACGAAAATTTGGCTTTAAAATGTTGATATTGAGGTTTTTGACGAAAATTTGGCTCTTAAAAGCTTGATTTTACGAAAATTTGGCTCTGAAAACCTTGGTTTTGAGGTTTTTGATAAAAAAATATTATGTTGACTTTGAGGTTTTTGGCGAAAAATTGTCTCAAAACCTTAATTTTGAAGTTTTTTGACGAACATTTGGCTATATAAATGTTGATTTTGATGTTTTTGACGAACATTTGACTTCATAAATGTCGATTTTGAGGTTTTTGGCGAAAAATTGTCTCTTGAAACCTTAATTTTGAAGTTTTTTGATGAAAATTTGGCTACATAAATGTTTATTTTGATGTTTTTGACTAAAATTTGGCTATATAAATGTTGATTTTGATGTTTTTGACAAAAATTTGGCTCTCAAAAGCTCGACTTTCGTTTTATGACTGTTTATGACGAAAAATTGTCTCTTAAAACCTTATTTTTACAGTTTCTTGATGAACATTTGGCTTTATCGTCGATTTTGAGGTTTTTGACGAAAAGTTTTCTCTTAAAACGTTGATTTTGAGGTTTATGACGTAAAATTGTCTCTTGAAACCTTGAGATTTTGGTTTTTGATGAAAATTTGGCTTGACAAAATTTGAGGTTTTTTGACGAAAATCTCGCTTTGGCTCTCAAAAGCTTGATTTTGAGGTTTTTAACGAAAAGACTCTTTAAAACCTTGAGATTGAGGCTTCTCCACTAGAAGAGTTCTTTGTTCCTGACCCCTAATTGGACCTTTTCGGCCAATATCTCCAATGCTAAGCAACTGCGGTGGGCGTACAACATAAATCATGATATCACTTCTCTTGGGATATCTCCAGTCTCCACCCCTATCACGTTTAGACCTTATTTTATCGATCTTTAGAAGGCGGAATCCAGATAAACCTTTGTTTTGAAGCCTTTTCATGTTGCCAGAAATAGAACTATGCTGCCTATTGTTGAAAAATTACGTTCTGTGGTTCTAAAAATAATAAAGCGCGGTAATTATACGCTTGGTCTATTTTTAGAATGAAGTTTCTGCCTTGAAAAAGAAGTCCAACGAAAATACGAAGTCTGTGCATCTGCCCTAACACCTGCTGCTCCCCTCTTGTTTTGCCGTCGTTTTGTGTTTCTAAATTTGAACAGTTCTCAGAACGGAGATGCCAAAACCCCTTTTTTTGTTCCTCCACGTTTGTTCTCGTTCCTGCCCTTGAGCTTTTTAACTTTTCACATCATTTATAAAATAGGAGTTAATCGGCGTATCGGGCCGAGGCGCGATCCTTCTGGATCTGGTGGGGAGAACGGGACCTTGAGGCTTCTCTCCACTGTCAATGAACTTTTCCTACTCCCACCTTCCACAACATGGCCTCCCTTCATCAAAACACCCGCCTTCCCAGCCACATCCCCCGACATCTTTGGAAAAACACAATTTCACATCCTCCAAATAAAAAGACACTATTTGGATCAATAAATTCTTACAGCAAACATGTCAACTCAAAAACGCTTTCTCATTGTTTTCGACCATGATAATTCAAAGTTTTTTTTAAAAAAAAGTAGCAGCAATGAGGTCCAATGAGGTTGTTGACGCCTGCTTTGCTTGTCTTTTCTGGCTACAAAACACAAAAAACGAGGATGTTTTAGTTTTTGGGATTGGCCAGTAGATCCCATGCGATGACCCCCTCAAGGACCCTTTCTCTTTATAGACAAAGTTAGACGTTAATGATATTGATGTGCTTCAAAATTTTACCGGAAGGGAGTTCTCAGGCCGAAGTGCAACCAACCTTGAAGTTGGAACTTTTCATGGGTTAGAATCTTTAAAAATGTACAATCATACAATTTTAATGATGTTGGTTCCTATAAGCACCGAAATCTGTCACGGAGGATGTGTCCCGTCCGGGAGCAATTGAAGCGCCTTCATTACCGGCGTTCCCCTTGTTCTCGCTTCCCAGTCAGTTCTGAAGTTTCCTGAAGCCAAGGTCATGCCGCCCGCCCTCGCCTCCTCTCATCATGCCCCAGACCGAAAGGCCTTATCGACTTTCACTCAACTCTTTTAACACCCTCGACGGTCTTTTAAAAACAAAAACATTTTTTCTTTCACTTCCCAATTCCTCCCACAACGAGGCATCTTAAAAGCAGTTTTTTTTTCGAGCTTCAACATTTTATACTCTTCAACTTCGTTTTTAAAAATGTTCCACGAGACATACCGACCATCCATTCTCTCGTGAGAGCAGTAAAGTGAATTTATCAAAAACCTGCCCTAAAAAAAGTGTCATTTTTGAACATCGATATCTCCTGAACGGCTGGACCGATTTTGGCTTTCGAAAGCTCATTAGACGCAGAATTTAATAATCTTTCTTTTTTACTTCGTGGTTAAGTCGCTAAAACGCATTGTTTTCGCGCTAGAGATCAAAAAACCTGGGGTAAAAAAAGTGTCATTTTTGAACATCGATATCTCCTGAACGGCTGGACCGATTTTGGCTTTCGAAAGCTCATTGGACGCAGAATTTAATAATCTTTCTTTTTTTACTTCGTGGTTAAGTCGCTAAAATGCGTTGTTTTCGCGCTAGAGATCAAAAACTGAAAAAGTACCAAATTTGGCCGGTTTTTTCAAAATGGCGGACGAAGCACAGGAGGGGGGTCCCGCAAACTTGGATTCAGAACTTCCTAATTGTCCTAAACAAGATGAAATCATAAAATAGTGCACCTTTTTCAATTTTAAACCTCTTGGACTGAAGATACGGTTTTTTTACTTCAAAAAATCCGTCAGAATACTAAACCTGCATCTCCAAATCGCTTTGACGGTTTTCCCCCTTGAGAGTTTTATTTTTAAACGTGAAACTTGTCAAATGAAACTCTAGGATTAAAAACAAGGTTGAATTGAAAACGTTTTAAAACTAGAACCAGAACATCGTTTCCCTAACATGGTCTCACATTTTTCTTTGCCGCCCTTCACGATTTCAAACACGTATTTCCTTCAAACTTTCTTTTTTATACAAAAAGAAAAAAAAAATCTTGAATTTTTTATAGTTTTATGATCCGAAGAGGGTTTGAATAAAACACATCCCTTTTGAGAAGGGTTTCTATAAATAATATAGGAACATTTTTGCGAGATTATAACTGACCAAACGCTGGAAAAAAGAAAGTTTAGGGATGATAACTCATCCATTGTCCAGGTCCGATAACGCAGGAAACGTGTTACTGTTACCCTTTCAGCCATAGGACAAAGCCGTCACAGATGAGCATAGTCTAAAAGCTTTGGCCGCTCCTATTGTAATTCCCAGTGTCACATTTAATTGTAAAATATAGGCTATTAAACTATTGACATAATGATCCTTATTTATTGCTAAATGCGGTTTCTTTAGTACTATAATTTTCATGAAAAACACATTTTTTATGTTTCAGATCATGCAGTTTCACAACCGATAACAATGGTAGCGACGAGGCGCTCTGGGAGCTTTCCTGGGAGCGAAGCTGGAAACATTCTTTCGCCCAGGTCGTCGGAAACTAGCGGGCTTGGAGTCAAAATGGTTGAATATGTGCTTGGAACTTCTCCGACAAGCAAGGAGCTTGAGCCGAGAATGAGGGCTCTTGTTATGGTATATTAAAGCTAAACATAAAACAAGCTTTTAATTTCTTCTTTTTTTCAGTCCAATGATGGGTCAGATAAGAAAGATAAAGATAAAGCTCCTTCTTCTCCTTATGATCCCGCAAACAAAAAAGAGATGGAAAACGGAGTTACTCAGAATGGGGTTCAAAATGGTCTTGATGACGATAAAGGCTTTAAGTAAGCATTTTTGTACTATTCAAGGTTGATTTCTCTACTTGTGTGTCGCTGGTTTTTAAATTTTATTTACATTATTGATATTGGCTTCATAATACATATTTCTTCCTTTTGGACGCTTCTTATAATGCTACTACAGTGTATGGGCTATTTTAGTTCGATATCTCTCAATTGTCAACTCAGGAAGTGCCCTAGAATCCTTAAAGTAATTACCAAAATGAATTTGACTAGGTCATTGAAGAGTTAGAGTGAATACTGACTAGAAAACGAAGGATTAGCTTTATCTCAAAGGGTGTATACTAAGGGTATGTGTACCTCTCATTCCAGCATCTTCTAACATTCTTAAGATGCCATTCTGTAAAATGTTTGATTCCCAGTGAATTGGCTTTCTTTGTGTGGTTTTGACTAATTTTCTGTTGTATAAGGCAATAAAAAATGTACTAGGTATAAATCTTTGCATATTTATTTTGTGAGAGATAGAGGAATTTTCAAAAAACCACATTTTTGTGATGAGTACACAATTTAGTTACCAAAACTTGTAATAAGCACCTTTTTAAATTCTGTAGCAGGTAAATTAAAATTTCAAGTTTTGTTAAGAAGGTACCCTGATCTTATGAAATGCCTAATAAGGCAATGAAGTCAGTATCAAAATCTGTGTTTTTTGTTGGTAACCTTGGAAATTTTGGTTTCCTTTATCAATAATCCTGTGGCTGCAAAAACCAAGGAGATAGGAACACCTATATTTAAGCCCCAGAACACCTTATTCTAGCCCCAGATTTCCTACAGTCTAGCCCCAGAATACCCGCATTCTAGCCCCAGAATACCCGCATTCTAGCCCCAGAATACCCGCATTCTAGCCCCAGAATACCCGCTTTCTAGCCCCAGAATACCCGCTTTCTAGCCCCAGAATACCCGCATTCTAGCCCCAGAATACCCGCATTCTAGCCCCAGAATACCCGCATTCTAGCCCCAGAATACCCGCATTCTAGCCCCAGAATACCCGCATTCTAGCCCCAGAATACCCGCATTCTAGCCCCAGAATACCCGCATTCTAGCCCCAGAATACCCGCATTCTAGCCCCAGAATACCCGCATTCTAGCCCCAGAATACCCGCATTCTAGCCCCAGAATACCCGCATTCTAGCCCCAGAAAACCCGCATTCTAGCCCCAGAATTCCGGCATTCTAGCCCCAGAATTCCGGCATTCTAGCCCCAGAAAACCCGCATTCTAGCCCCAGAATACCCGCATTCTAGCCCCAGAATACCCGCATTCTAGCCCCAGAATACCCGCATTCTAGCCCCAGAATACCCGCATTCTAGCCCCAGAATACCCGCATTCTAGCCCCAGAATACGTTTATTCCAAGCTCCATGGCGAAAATCTTACAGGTAGAAAACGGTTGCAGTTGTGTACCTTCCTGTCCTTGTTTTATACTAATGCCTGTTTTAAAGGATCAGTTCGTTTAGCCGCTCTTTTCCATCATGCTCTTTTAAAAATTTATTTTAGCCCAAACTACGCAAATTCGCTGTTTTCCCATAAAAATGGAAAGTTGGGAATTTGGGAGTTTTTCCTTGGCCAAAATAACTGAAAATATAAAAAACAATCCTGAAAATCATTCCCTTTGGCATGAAGGAACACTAAAGCCCCTGAATTTCAAATTTTTGATGTATTTGTCAATCTGGTTTATGTTTATATTTGCATCAACCTAAATTAGGAATTGATCCCAGCTTGAAATGGTGCAGAAATTCGTTCAAGTGATGATATCAAAAGAAATTGACCTGACAAAATGACGCTCAAGTTTGTCTATGGTGTCCACATTTTCCCTCCTCATGGCCACATTGCTGTTCTCATATTCACTTACATGTTTTATAATTGATTATAATACTTGAGTAAAATATGTCATCCTCAGCATTAGTTTGTTTAAAGTTAGTGACTCATTTTTCGGTTTTAATGGTTTTTACTTGAACCCCCTCTCCTCAGAGGGGAACGAATAGGCCTCTTATGTGGTGGGGCATGTAGAATTCAGTTTACGTTTCGACTCGCTTTATCTTGAGTATTTCGTATACATAAACTTTGTTATTCTGTCAATAATATTTTGATCATTCTTACAGTCGGACGCCTGGGAGCAGACAGCCGTCTCCTTCAGATGAGGATTTGAACAAGAACAATCCTGTCGTCGTTCTCGAAGGTGGCCACTTGATGGGACATTTTCCGCAAGGTCATCCTCTCCTCGAATCGCATTTCGAGCCGCAGGTCATGCTCGACGGTGGCGGAGTTTTCGAGCAAGGTGCACCTCAATATCACCAACAGCAACAGCAGGCCATGGAATCGCCCAACGTGCTACCACCATCATTTGATGTTCAGGTAAGCGTCATAAAATTTTCATTCTATTAACAGTTATCACATGAGATCATCCAATTTATCAATTAGGTCCTGTTTTTCTAAAATCTTTGCTTTTGCTTCAATTTGTAATAATATATCGATAATTACTCTAGTGTTTATCTAGTTATTTCATTAGTTGATGAATCTCTTGAATTAATTAATACTTGAATCAACTTTCAATCGATTTGACCCCCTTGCTCGCTAGTTTCCGATAATGTCATTACTTCAGCCATTCTTCAACTTTAATCATAACTTAAACCACAGAATATCATGAATACGAAATTTAGTCAGAATTTTTTTTGTTATCCATAAATGACTGAAAATGAGTAATTAATCACACAAATTAACACTCCATTCAAATGAGTAATCATGTTTTTGATCTCTTTTTTATCAAGTTTTCGATAGATGTGTGTAAGTAGTATTGGAAGCCTTAAGTCCACACTAGGCCACCCAGGTGTGTAGGCCCTAACATGAAGAAAGTTGGTCCCATTTTGACAGTGTTGCCTGCCTTTGTTGATTTATTGCAAATTGGGCTACATATGTATGCCAAATCTGTGCACCCTGCAATCCCACAAAGATTTGCTTTTGACAGTGTCGCTATTTTGGGTGATTTATCGCAAATTATGCTAATTTTGTGGGCTAAATCTGGCAACCCTGCAATCCCACTAATTTGGGCTTTTGACACTGTTGCCATTTTAGGCGATTTATCGCAAATTGGGCTACTTTTGTGGGCCAAATCTGGCAACCCTGCAATCCCACTAAGTTTGGCTTTTGACAGTGTTGCCATTTTGTGTGATTTATTGCAAATTAGGGTACTTTTGTGGGCCAAATCTGGCATCCCTGCAATCCCACTAAGTTTGGCTTATGAGACTGTTGCCATTTTGTGTGATTTATTGCAAATTAGGCTATTTTTGTGGGCTAAATCTCGCAACCCTGCAATCCCCCCACTAAGTTTGGCTTTTGACAGTGTTGCCATTTTGTGTGATTTATTGCAAATTAATCTACTTTTGTGGGGCAAATCTGGCAACCCTGCAATCCCACAAAGTTGGGCTTTTGACAGTGTTGCCATTTCGGGCCATCTATCGCAAATTAGACTACTTTTGTGGGCCAAACCTGGCAACCCTGGTGCCCGGGCCTGGCTGAGCTCACCCACATGTATTTTTGAAATTAAAATTCCTGCGAATTGAAGTTAGTTTTGTAAATTTTTATACAGATCCGACCAGATTGGGCTGGTCCTCAAAACCTTGCATTAGACCTTCTATGTATTAAACTGATCATGCACTCTGCTGGACGATTTCTGTATTAGTTCTTGAAAAATCCGCTAGGTTGTATCCCCATACTGAAACAGCACAACTCAATTCACGTCTTAATGTACCGTTTTCTATTTAATCTCTCATTAATTTCTCATTATAGTATACACAATTCTATAATCATTCGAATAAAAGCCTTTCCAAGATTGAAAAGAGCCAAAATTCCTTTCTCAAAGTTGGAAGGTTTGTCAGGGTTAAATATTTGTGTTTAAATAGAAGGTTTTTCCTTAAATTTCCGCCTTAAATTGTTTGGCGCAAAGAGGGCAGGAGTATTCTAAATCAGGACGCTGAATCAGATCCCCATTACTCCTCCCTCATTTCTCATACTTCTAAGGTCACTTCTCGAAAGTATTAACAATTTTATTTTCATTGTTGTTTAACCAGAATAAACAGGACAAATTAATTGCCTTTCTTGAGCCGAATAATACATAATTTTGCCTTCATGTGGGCATATTTGTGACAAATACGCGTGGGTTCATTTGTTAATTAATGATTTGTAATAAAAGAGCCTGTGAAACATATTTTTCTGTGGAGGTTATTTTTGAGTCTATTGAGGGCTGCGGTTTTTCCAGCGGTGTTACGTGATAAATGTTAATCCTTGAAACTGTGGTTTCAATTATCTAATGGCCGTGGCTCAACTTTGAACAAGAAACGTCCATTTTCTCTTTTAAAAGCTTCTCATTTGTAGATAACTACGGTGAACTATAAAACGGTTTTCAAGATGGAGTTTTATCCGAGATTGTTTATAACATGAAAGCAATTGGTGCATTCGCCAAGAGTCCTTTTTTCTTTTTTTCCTTCTTTTCTGTCCTTGAATACGTCAGGAGTTTAAAAGGGCAGCGTTCCCACGATTATGAGATCTTCCTCTGATTTCTCGCTCCGTTGAGTTTAAGGAGCCGGGTCCTTCCTCTTTTTCCCGTCCATTCTTCCCTGATCTAAATTTGAATAAAGAACTAAAAAAAGAATGCCCTGTGTGTCTGACCTTCCTGTAAATCGATAATGCTGCAGTTTCATTAACCCTATCAACCCCCTCCTGTTATTATTTTTTCTCTCCTTTTTGAAAGTTCCTACGCGGAAATTGTGAGAATGAGGACAAACTTGGATTTCTTTGATGACTTTTTTTCTTAGAAGGGGACTTGAATAAAAGGAACTCTAATCAAAGCGGTTTCTATTAACATCTAAATAGCTCGATAAATTTACCAAGGAACAATGAAATTCCTTGAAAATTCAATCCCTAAGTTTTCGGTTATGTTGAATTTTCTGGATGAAAAAATTCCGGTATCGAAGAAATTACGAAATTCCATTTAGGCCCCTTAGCATGAGCCCCAGAACATCTTCCGTGATTTGAACCGTTCTTAATATGGTCTGCGGATCATCAGACATTCCCATCACGATTTTCAACCATCTCAAACCTTAAGGTTACAAGAAAATCACGAAATTCCATTTAGGCCCCTTAGACAAGTCCCAGAACCGATTTTGAAATTTGAACTGCTATTAACTATGAGCCTCGGACCCTAGGACTTTCCCGTCACGATTTTTAACCATCTCAAACCTTCAGGTTCCGAGAAAATCACGAAAATGCCCTTTATGCCCTAAGCGAAGTACCAGAACCGCTTTCTCGATTCAAGCCATTTTCAATAGGCTTCTACCTGGTGAAACAAAAGCTTTAAATACCAAGTCTCGTTTAATTCAAACAATCCTAGCTCGAGTTATCGCGTCGGTACATATATAAATATAAATATATATATATATATAAACAATATTTTTGAACACTTTCATAAAGTGCGGTCGAACTTTCGTAACCGTTTCACTTGAACGGATTTCTCGGAGGCGTTGACATTCCTTGCACGTGCCTTTCGAATATTCGAAAAACAAAAGATGACAATCGATTTCGAAGGCGTTGGAAAGGTTAAATTTCAAACTTTTGATGTCACCCTTTACAATCAACGTTTTTGGGAGAAGCTTCGTCCTTCGATCCAAGCCCACATCCGCTCCCTTATCGAGTTAGGGTGAAAATATCCCGAATACCTTATCGTTTTATAAACCAAAAAATATATTTTGCGAAAAAAACCCCCTCGAGGGTTAAAATATTCTCGTTTTATGCTTCATGATTGCGGGTGAATTTCCCTCATTATGCTAACAAGTAAATCAGAATGAGTTTATTTTTAGGAGGCATGTAATTTTCAATTTTTATCAAAGGTTACGCCCATCTTTTGGAATGAGCATACTAAAAACCCAGGATCGACCTAGAGTGGGAGAAATGGGGAAAAAAGTGGGGACGGACCGCTACGTCATATGTCCCACACTCAAAGGGGCGATCCCATTAAATCATAGACATTGTCCATTTTTCGGCCACATGGTTGGTCCTGCAAAAAAAATGTTAGAAGTAAACCCCCCTTATTTTTTGACTGGGAATCCATTTCAATTGACAGATTTTAATTTTTACGTACAGGGTGGACAAGACAGACACTAACTCCGTTATTTTAAATGAGACCCTGTGTTTTAATTACTGCTATCGATTTTATGCTTAATTTCAAGTAAATTTTACTTCATAACTTTTTTTCTTGGAGCACTTTTGGTTGTCCGTTTTAGTTGGGTTTTTAGTATACTTGGAATCTGAGTGCTTTGACAGGCCTGGAAACCTCGAAAGGAGGTTTTGATCACTTAAAATCAATGTTGATAATGGATTCTCTTACGTACCAGAGGTAATGCTGGTACTGAAATTTTATGCTATTGTACTTTTCGATATTCTTTTCTTTCAATAGGCTAAAGCTGATAAATCCTCTATTGCCGTGTTTCTTTTTGACACAATTAGACGTCAATGGTTGTCAACAGGATTCATTATTCATTCCTCATTCCGTGCCTGCCTCTCATTCATCACCGGCCGGCGCGCGTTTCCCATTACTTCAACATCTCTCAGCTAACGGCCTCCACCGCCTTTGATTAATCTATATCGATAGAGGGAAGCTAGTAGTTCAATTATTCGCCATTTCCCTTGTCGATTTCTGATTAAACGCCGCCCTTATGACTTAAAAGGTTCATTTCCATGAAGAGGCCAAAGAGTATTGTGCTTCGCTATGCTCTTCGAAGGTCGAATCCTTTGTTTTACGTCTCAAATTGGCCATCGTGTCGAATATGGAAGCGGCGGGCTTAACGAGAAAGTGATTATGGGCCCCGCGTGAAAATATGACAAATGATGAGTCGTATTTTTTTCGATTATCCTGCACGTTCCAGCAAACGCTTTTTTTTTCTACAAAGACCAAGAGGCCGTGGAGACCTTGAAATCCTTGGTAACGCTTCGTCGACCGGTCAACAAACCCCCTTCTATTCCTTCCCTTTCTTTCTCAGTGCAATCTCCTCTCTCACTGTCAAACTACGGTAACCGACCTGTCTTTCTCCCGAAGATAAATCACACCTCCCCTCAGTTACCCTTAACGATTCCGCAAAACCGCTATTTAATAAACGACACCCGTTTTGTTTGCTACCCTCTGAAATCTGCGGATTTCACCATCTCGTCGTTTCTGACCTTTTCACGCATTTCAAATACGATAATATTCCCTTTGGACTATTATCTCTTGATTATTATCCCTTTAGGTGATAAACCAGATTTTTAACCTTGTTTTTTCAAGAAAAGACAATTTTTTGACAGATTTTAACCCTATTTGACAAGAAAAGACCCTCTCTAGCCAGGTTTTGACTTTTTTCTGACAAGAAAATACACTTTCTCGACCCTCTTGGACAAGAAAAGACGCTTTCCATCCATATTTTGACAAGAAACCTTTTCAGCCAGATTTTTGGCCTTTATTGACAATGAGAGACCCTCTCTAGCCAGATTTTGACCCTTTTTGACAAGAAAAGACAATTTTTTGACAGATTTTGACCCTCTTTGACAAGAAAATACGCTTTCCATACAAAATTTGACGCTTTTTGATAAGAAAAAGCTCTTTTCAGCCTGATTTTTGGCTCTTTTTGACAATAAGAGACCCTCTCCAGCCAGATTTCGACCTTTTCTGACAAAAAAAGACACTTTCTGGACAGATTTTGACCCTCTTTGACAAAAAAAGACGCTTTACATACATATTTTCACGCTTTTTGACAAGAAACCTTTTCAGCCAGATTTTTGCTTTTATTGACAATGAGAGACCCTCTCCAGCCAGATTTTGACCCTTTTCGACAAGAAAAGACAATTTTTAGACAGATTTTGACCATCTTTGACAAGAAAATACGCT
Organism: Orius laevigatus; assembly: GCA_018703685.1. Lineage (NCBI taxonomy): Eukaryota > Metazoa > Arthropoda > Insecta > Hemiptera > Anthocoridae > Orius > Orius laevigatus. Next base: position 183,166 of record JAGWEN010000085.1, read on the forward strand.
TTCCATACAAAATTTGACGCTTTTTTGATAAGAAAAAGCTCTTTTCAGCCAGATTTTTGGCTCTTTTTGACAATAAGGCAACCTCTCCAGCCAGATTTTGACCCTTTTTTACTAGAATAGACCGCTTCATCCAGATTTCGACCTTTTTCTGACAAAAAAAAAAAAAGACACTTTCTGGACAGATTTCGATCCTCTTTGACAAGAAAAGACTCTGTTCATACAGATTTTGACGCTTTTTGTCAAGAAAAGGCTATTTCAGCCAGATTTTGGCTCTCTTGGCCAATGAGAGACCCTCTTCAGCCAGATTTTGACCCTCTTTTACAAGAAGATACACTTTTAGACAGATTTTGACCCTTTTTGGCTAGAAAATACCTCTTTAGCCAGATTTCGACCATTTCTTACGAAAAAAGACACTTTTTGGACAGATTTTGACCCTCTTTGACAAGGAAAGACTCTTTTGATACAGATTTTGACCCTTTTTGACAAGAAAAGACGCTTTCCATACATATTTCCGCTCTTATTGACCATGAGAGGACCCTCTCCAGCCAGATTTCGACTTTTTTCTGACAAGAAAAGACACATTCTAGACAGATTTTAACCTTTTTTGACAAGAAAAGACCTCCCGACTCAGATTTCGACCTTTTTCTGACAAAATTTCCGACTTTTCAGATTTTGACCCTCTTTGACAACAAAAGACGCTTTTCATACATATTTTGACCCTTTTTGACGTCTGAGAGGCCCTTTTCAGTCAAATATATACACTTTTTGACAAGAAAAGACACTTTTTAGACAGATTTTGACCTATTTTGGGGAAAAAAAAAGAAAAAAAAAACACTTATTAGCTTGATTTTAAACCTTATTTTGTGACAAGAATTGACCCTTTTCTGCCAGATTTTGAACCCTTTTTGACCAGAAAAGTTCCTTTTCAGCCACCCTATGTCCATAGTTCTCTATAATCTAGGAACATCCCAATCTAGATCATGTTTAGAGCCATGTAGAATGATGCCATACCCACAGTTCACGAAAGGTCGTGTACTAAGTTTCGAAATCCTCCATCACCGAACTTCACGCCGATTTTTTTTTGTTCAACCTCTTCGCTATCTCGAAGATGCCATAACGAATCAATTCCACGAATAAAAGCCCCACCCCCTAAAGCGTCTTCGATTCCCCTTTTATCAGACAAGCAAACACTCAGAAATTATAAAAAAGAAAAGATCTTTCAAACACTTTTTAGGTGACAAAAAATTTAATTTTAAAAAGTTATAGTGTTTTTATCGATTTTCCCATTAATATTTAGGAGAGAGGATTTTTTTATATTTTCATTGTTGCTCCTCGAGCTAAGCAATAAATTGAAGTCTGGCTTTGTCCGGTCCCCATAAAGATCCGATGTCCTTTCGCTGTTTACGGCCTTCTGAAGGGGGCTGCAAGTAAATTCCTTGTCTCTAGTTGAAAATCCTAAAAAAGACAAAATCTCATGTTTTATTTGAAAATATTTTTTTCAACTCTTTACATAGGACAATAAAATTCAAAGGCTTTAATATCTCAGAGAGAAAAGAAGTCGATGTTTTGTTGTTTTTTCTTTCCCCCCAGCGAGTATTAAACATGAAAAACTCTTTGGAGCAAACGCTTCCCATTATGTTCATCCAGTTCAATCTCGGAAGTAATTTTGTCCCTTTTTAGGGGCGTCTGATTCAATTGCTTGATTCTCCCACCTGCCTTCTTTTCCCTCAACCCTTCAATTTCACACCGACTTCCCCAATCGAAAAACCAACTTAACAAATTAACATTTAATTCGTGTTGATTTTATCGGAATGCAAATTCGGGAAATTGAAACAGGTGCCTTGTCATAGGTCCAAGATGAAACGTGCCAAAATAATTTTAAGATACGTCATTTTTTTAAAAGATTTATTTACCCAGTAACATTGTTCTAATTTTTTTTCCATCCCCTTCCCACGTATTAAATTGATTTTAAATTAAACGTTTAAAAAAATAGTCTAAATTGAGTTGAAGCACCAAAAAAAGACGACCTCACGTCGGCATGTGGGTAAATTGAGTCAAATTTTTAGAATTCCTTGCCCCCCATCCGAATGTAACGAAAAAGACCGAAATACACTCTCACTAAAAAAACCTTCTCCTTCGTAATTGGATTATTTTAAAAATTTTTAGCTTGACATTTTAAAATTAAGTTTTAATCTGTTTATTAATAGTCCAGTATACAAGCATTTTATCACACAAAAGGTGTTGTAAAAGATTATTTTTTTTTAAATTCATTTGGGTCAACTGTTAGGGGTACAACTTTTGGCAGCCCAAAAACCTCGACTTTTTTCGGTTTTATGCACATAACTCGAAAACGGGACATATTTTGTGGAAAAAACGTTAGTAGTAAATTAAAGAAGACAAAATTCTGCGTCGATTAAACAAAAAGTTTGCTAAAATTGGTCCAATAGACGGGTTCAATTTTCCAATTAAAAAAAATTATTTTTGAGTTTTTCTCCTCTAGCGCTAAAACTATGGGGTCTAGGGACTTGACTGTTGAGTACAAAAAGACAGTTTTTAACGTTCTGCGTCTAACGAGCTTTCCGGCGTCAAGATCGGTCCAGCCGTTTTTGAGTTATCGATGTTCAAAATTTTCAATTTTTTATAAATCAAGCAGTTGCGGCAGAACCACTCGTCCGATCGAGTTCGGTCTAGTCTCATTTTATAAGTTAAAAAGTTTTTGATCGCCTGTAAAAACTTGTCTATTGGACCGATTTTAGCAAACTTTTTTTTAATCGACGCAGAATTTTCTCATCTTTAATTTACTACTAAAGTGTTTTCCACAAAATATGCCCCGTTTTCGAGTTATATGCAGAAAACTGAAAAAATGGTTTTTGGGCTGCCAAAAGTTGTGACGGGACCTCATTTATTGGCACTCTTCGAATGCTATTGGGATCCGAATGAACCATTTAAAACAATAAAATCTTTTATACCACCTTTTGTGGGTCAAAATGCTCTGTAGACTGGGTTTTTTTATACGTCGAAATTGAATTTTTTTGTTGAAAAAATATTAATGGTCTACTGTTTTTCCGTCTCCTTAAAAAGAGATGGGAGCGAAATAATTTGTCATGTCCGACTACGTAAATAATTGACTGTACGGGAAACAAACGATGTTATAAATAAAATCCCCGGGGATTAAATCAAGCCCAGAATAATCAGAAGACACTTTCATCGTCGATTAGGCTCTTTTGGATGGATTAATCTTCTCTCTGACTTATGGATCTTATGATTGTTTATAACGTTTTTGGGAGAAAAAAAGTTTTTAATATTTTGTCTTTTGTTGTACCGTAATCGTCCTGCTCCCATGGGCGGACGGTTGTTTTTCAGTTGGATTTAATTAAATCAACCGGTATTTCAATTTTTGTTTCTCCCGACTTCTCTCCCGAGTGTTGGTCGTTGATTAGAGCGAAGGCATTGTGACTGATGTTGCTCTCCCGTTTCTATTCAGTCTCCACTCATCCCTCCTGTTCTATTTACTAGAACCCAAGTGAATTACATACAAGTAGTCATTTCTCTTGATGGTTTTAAGTTAGTTGGAGAGAATTAGTTTCTGCAATAAAGGCTCCGATAGGAAATGGACGCCATTGAGCGATTAAAAGTTAACAGAAGTTGTGAATCTTGATTAAACTTTTTGTCCTACCGCAGCCCTGGAAGTTTTCCTCGTGAAAATAAGGCTTCTTTGCATTCCCTTTCTCAGAAGATCCAGAATGGACGTTTACCTATTAGCTTCGGTCGGTAAAGAAAAGGCGAAACTAATCTCGAACTCGTTTTTTAGTGAAAGAACTTCATCTGTCCTTCTATCCGAATTGATTTTCCAGTGGAAAACTGCGTATTACACAAGATCCTGAATGTTTAATTCGATATACACCAGTGTGGGAAAAGATAGTGCTTGAGCCCTATAATTTGCAAATCATATGTGGTTATTTGGTGCAATTTGAATACGAATAAGATAATGGGAGGGAATAGTGTCCATATGGTGGTTTTGCCACCCGAGGAGTCGTTATTCTAATGTGGGATTCCGAGTCGTGACTTTGTTTTCTTCAAGTCTCCCGTTAGTCGAGCTCACGAGGGAGAAGAGCACGAGAGATTGTGATATTTAGCCGTATTACGAAAGAGTCATAAAGTACGGAAAAAAATAATTTAAGATGCCATTAGGCGATGAATGCAAAAGCGATTATGTCGGAATGTTGGCTAGGAGCCAAAGTACAGAGGTAGAGATGTAATACGCGAATAAAGGAACGATTTGTTTTGAAACAATGGTGGAAATCATCTTCAAGACAGTAAGTAGACTGGCCTTGGTGAGGTTTCGGCCAGTCAAGTATAACATGGAGTCTTCTAGGTCTACGACCCCGGACGGCAATGCCCTCCCACGACCTCCGTCTTCCGGGATAAAAATCCCCCTTCGGACCCACCGGCCCCGGAGAGGGAGAGAGTCATAGAATGCAATTTCGCCTCTCTTACACATGATTTATACAAACGTTCCCTTCTCAACCCCTTTCCCCGTTATCAACATTCCTCAGAAAACCCCTCTGATATTTTCGACCTAAGACCTAAATACGCGAAAAAATATAATTTTCACTTTAAATGAGCCTTCACGACGATTATTTTTAGCACGGAATTAACTCCATCACGCATCCTAGCAGCCCTTTAGCATCGATTCGTAGAAGTGTCACGAAGATCTTAAGCCCATTTGGCCAATTAAGACGCCTCATATTGCTCTCCTCATCAAACGCATTCCAAAAGATCTTTCGCCCTTGCCAAGTTGAGATATCAACAGGGATGATTCAGATCCTTTATGGGACACGCTTTTACTCCCATAAGAGGTATTCCAGTCCTCCAGATCCAGATAAATGACCTCCATATAATTTCTCCCTTGACATCTCAAGAACCCACATTTTGATCTTTTTTCCGATTCTATAAATAAAACGAAAATTGACATCATTTGGACCAGAAACATCATTTCCTTGGCCAATTTCATCCAATATCCAAAAAACGCTTTCCACCGTGATATAATATTCATGAAAAGGAATAAAGTGTCCGCCCTCAATATGTTGCAGTTTTATTTTTCTCGGTTTAGATTTCGTCGCTTCACGAAAATGTATTTTTTTGACATCGCGATGCATGGTTAATCATTAAAGTGTAACCATATGTGGAGAGCTCTAAAAATATTCCTTAGTTTATAACCTTTAAAACACCGACTGTCTAGGGCCATCCATTCTCTCGTGGGAGCCATAAATCCCCAGAGCTAAAAAGGGTCATTTTTGAACATCAATATCTCCTGAACGGCTGGACCGATTTTGGCGTTCGAAAGCTCATTAGACGCAGAATTTAATAATCTTTCATTTTGTACTGAGTGGTTAAGTCGCTAAAATGTGTTGTTTTTGCGCTAGAGACCAAAAACTGAAAAAGTTTTTTTGGCCGGTTTTTTCAAAATGGCGGACGAAATACAGAAGGGGGGTCCTGCAAACTTGGATTTAAAACTACTTAATGGTCTTAAACAATAAAAAAAAACTACTAGTGCACCTTCTGTAATTTGGGACTCTTTTTAGACCTCTCTTGGACTACATGGGATGTGCCCGAGTGACGTGCCATATTGCCATTATTGAACAATGATACCCACCCCCGCCCTGAGGGGTTGAAGCTAAACAGAACACTCGTTTTCGCATAAATCAATTATAAATGAAAAACGCCCCTGACCGGTGTCCGGAGCATTAATTCCGTTCGTTTTACTAAAGCATCGTTCATCCCTTTTTAAAGGCCAATATTCCCAGCCAATACTATCCCTCCCTATTAACTCATACGAGCACTGTCGACTGAATTTATTCGTTTTCACATTTTCTCATCACTTTTTTTCTCCCGTAAACTTTCCAAACGTCCACTATTCAAAGCAATGTTGTTCTTCGGAAAAGTTCGTTTTTAAAATTAGAACAATGCTTTTAAATTGCTGATTCGACTTGTTAAGTCAATATCGGAAAAAAGTGCGATTAGAAACGTAGAAACTGTAATTAACCTAGGAATTTTAATAAAACAGTTTTCCAGTTAGACACCCCATCAGGGCGAAATTAGAATTTCCAGGCTCCCTTTCGTTTTTAATTAAACCTTTGAAATCCGCACGTTCGGAAGACGCGAGCTGTTTTTTTCCCCTATACGGGATTGAACCTTTTCTATTTTATTTTTCTCCCCCTTTACGGTGTACAGGCTGTGTAACTTGTGAGAATTTATTAGCTCCGGCCCTCCCAACGGGGTTACGACTCGGTCGAATTCTTGAGGTCCAATAAGGGCGGATCACGTATCTTCCGTAGACCGTCAACAACCGATTTTGAGCCTCGGAAATTTTCGACGACATAATCCTAAGTAAAAGAAACAATTTATCAACTTGAAAAACTCGTTAAACGTGAGGCAATAAAGGGGACAACTTCGCACTCGGCTAAAGCTCAAACTTTGAGATTTCGCAAAAAGCCCGATAGTGGGAACCATAAGGGCTAAATTGTTTCCCAACTTAAGATTTCGCTTATTTCTTTTTATATCGAAAACTTCCGTTATTGCCTCCTAGAAAAAAACGCTTAAATGAAAAGCCACGTGGCATCCTAATCGTCCACTGAGGTGTTTCACTGCTTTTCTAATCCCAGTAATAAAAGACAGTTCGATAAGGCAAAACCCATTTCCGCACATAATCTAGCTTTTTTAGAGCCGGTTTTCGCGTAATCTGTTTTAAACGTCCGGACCACCTCCCCACATCATCAATAACGCTTAGATAAGGGAGTTGTCAATTTGTATCCGTTAATTAATAACGATATCGCGAGCTTTGCTGAAATTATAGAAACTCGACGCATTATTGTTTAAATAAAAACGTTACGTTCCAAGTAAATTGGCTTCCCAGAATGAATGTGAGGATTTGTCAAGGGGATTTCACGGTTTAAAACGTTAAAGGGTTTTTCCATCCCTTGGCGAAAAGGGGTTGAGGTTTCACTGCATCCAGACACGCCAGTCACCCCAACACTAAAACTCGTTTAAAGATTCTCCTTAAGGAATTTAAGAAAAAAACCTTTTTACAAAAACCCTGTTTTATTATCTATAATTAAATTAAACTCGAAATAAACATTCCCCTCTCAGAAAAGGTAATCAAGTGCCACAAATTGTTTAAAACCCTTTTCAGAAGCATTTAATCGCCTTTTGTTATTTTCCAAATTACGTTTCTTCGTTTAAAAAATTTTGTTTTTCCAGAATTTTATTAAAAACATCTGTAGGGTTGAATACGGCATAAAAGAAACCCACGCTTGAACTAATAAAAAAAACAACGCAGAAAAATAAAATTTTATTCCTTTCTCCTTAATTTTTTATAATTAAGTAAGTAAGAAAAACCACATTTTCGCGTGTTTTTATATAATATTTCTTCTTGTCTAAACCCGACGTGCTTTTATCCGAATTAACATCTTTTCCTCTTTATCACACGTGTGACTCGAACGCCATTTGTTACCCTATGCCACAAAAAAAGACGCACTTTACATAAATCTTAATAAAAAGTGAGCTTTTAAAGGATTTTGAACACTAAAAACTTCTTTAATTGCTTTTTTAATCGCACTATTTGGAATTAATATTCATTCTTCACACTTTCACCCGATTTCTATGCAATCGTGATCATAATAGTAACGGTTTCGCTTTTACTCGTTCTGATTCATTTATTTTAGTGTTGATAGCTATTTGCATAGGGATCCTCTTTAACGTCATTCGACCTTTTGTTTTAATGGAACCTTTTCGAAAAAAACGTTACTGTGCTAATATGATGATACTCAAAATGGTTTCGCTATTAACATAATTGCTGATAATGTATTTACGATGTTGATAAACTTGGCTGTCTGATTAGCATAACGTTTTCAACTTCAATGTTTCCACTAATAACTGGGCAAAAAGCTGTTTTAATTGAAAGTTGACGCGAAAAATTCTCACAAGGCGTCAATGATGAATTTGATCTTTTGCTCAAATTATCGTTTTTAAAAACATTGTTGTAATTAGTCATTAATTAACATGCAAATGATAAACACGCAAGGTTTCGCTTTATTAATGCAGATTCAAAAATGATTAACTTGGCTGTCTGATTTTGCATCTTTTTTAACACCCATAATCCATTCAAGCTGAAAATTTAATTTTGTTTTGATTAATTTTCACAAAAGCGTTTTACGATGTATGAAAAAAGTGTCTGGACTTTAACTAAGGGAGACCAAGGATATTCACTAACCATCCCTAACCACCCATGGGTCATTGGAGGAGAAAATTATTGAGCAAGTTATTAGGAATGAGGCTACAAAACAGGCAGCATTGATCCTCGCATTTCCTAACATTTTGATCTGACCCCAGCATTTGGGTACTAAAAAACCTGTTTTCCCTTCAAAAGTCATAACCTCATACGTCACTTTTTCTCGAATTTAATAAACGCCAAGTTATGGTTGAATTTATAGTTATAAAACAAGAAGGTTATCGTTTAGGGAGAGTAATTTGCTTTAACTTATAGAACATTTTTATTTTACAACGAAATATGATGACATAAACAAGGTTTCGCTATATACAGTTCACTGATTAAAATATGTTGACAATCTTGGCTGTCTGATTTTTGCATATTATGTATTTAGGTTCCTAGAAAATAACAAGTTTTTGGGTTTGTTCTAGAACGTCTAGACGATGACTTTCAATATTAAATAAGTTCCTTTTTATCGATTTAATTTGAACTTTGTGCTTTTACGAATGAAATGTGCAAATGTGATGATAATCCAATGGTTTCGCTATAATTTTTTTTCTGAAAAACTGTGTTGAACATCTTGGCTGTCTGATTTGCACGTAGGCACCCATGGAGGGGATAGTGTGGGAGAACGTTTGGTAGTGTTAAAAGGGGAGATTTTTGAGGAAGTTTTCGTTAGGGATGCTCCAGACCTAGGCTAAAAATTAAGCAGGCAGCTATGTTGTGTTGGTTTCTTCAGTTTTATAAGCTATTTACTAAGTTTTGATGGTGTGATTGAACTTGTTCCTGCGTCTTAGCGAATAAAGTGTGCAGACATGATGATAATCCAATGGTTTCGCTATAATTTTTGTTCTGAAAAACTGTGTGGAACATCTTGGCTGTCTGATTTGCACCTAGGCCATGGACGGTGGAGACATAAGTGTGCACAATGGTTCGTTTCGGCAGTGTGGGGAAAGGTTTGGTTGTATAAAAAGGTTTTTTTTGAGGAAGTTATCGTTGGGGCTGCTCCTGACAAAGCTGGCAACCGCGAACAAAGTTAAGCAGCACAATTTCTACCTTATGCCCTTGCGAAATATGATGACACAAAACAAGGTTTCGCTATATACAGTTCTCTGATTACAATGTGTTGATCATCTTGGCTGTCTGATTTTCGCATTTAGGTTCCTAGAAAGTGGTTGTTCAAGAAAGTCAGACGATGATAAATAAGTTCCTTTTATCGATTTAATTTGAACTTAGTGCTTTTACGAATGAAATGTGCAAATATGATGATAATCCAATGGTTTCGCTATAATTTTTGTTCTGAAAAACTGTGTTGAACATCTTGGCTGTCTGATTTGCACCTAGGAACACCCAAAATCTATCTTTTTTTAGATTTTCGAATACAGCGATAAATTATAGGGTCCAAGCTGTCCGGTTGACATGGGGGCCATTTAGTCGAGAACGTTTTTGTTTTGTATAATATTCGTTATGGTTGATGGTGGTTTAAACGAGTGGGCGTTGGTTATCGGGTGTCGTTGCGGGGCGAAAAACCATTTACCAAAAGCGGATCAATCAGCCCTCGAAGGCGATATCCGCATCGGCCAACCCTTAACTCAACATAAACCTTCAGATAAAAAAAACGACTGCGAATCCAATTTTTTACTCAATTAACCTCCGGACATGCTAGGATCGTTTTTCAAGATAATTTCGTTCTCTATTGTATTCTCGGCGTTTTTAAAGATGTTTTACGAAAATAAAGGGAAGAGTTTACATTCGCCAACTGGCGGGTTCCATTATCCATCCCGGCGTTATGTAAAGCCTTCCTTCGGCTCGGCAGTCATCAGATATTCAGTTTAGAGCCCAAGAGACGCCCACGAATACCTCGTTGACAACTCAAAGCACGTAACATCTATATTATTTCATGTTGTTCTATTCTTTTTTCTGACCCTTTTCTTCCACCTTATTCACGCCTAATCTTCCTTTATTGTTTTCTTTTTATTAAAACGTTTCTATTTAAAGGCTTGAGCTCCCTCGGAATTTAGAAAAACAACGTTCAGGTCAAAAATTTTCAAATATGATAGAAATTCAAGCTGGAAAATCGATAGATTCGGGTAACAGGAAATTCCGCATGCATCAGCTCGTTTTCATAATCGGATTATATGTTTGAGAGACGTGGGTGCCTCTCGCCTTATATTAACTTCAGTCGTCACTTTTATAAGTAGCGAGAGGTTTTAGCGTAAAAGGTTCACGAAAAGCCACAATTACCATCGGACCCCTCATATTAAAGGCGGCCTTGGGAAAAATCCGTGGATGATCGTTTAACGACAATAATTGAACGTATTAGCGTATGAATATGAATGTTCTAGAAACTTCACTGACTTCAGAATTGTCTTCCGTTGATAACTTTTTCATCTCACATGTATTTTCACAGTTCCATTATTGGCTTTCCGGAGTTTCTTTGTTGGTTTATAGGATATCTTTGTGCTAGTTAAACAGTTTGTGCTTAGAAAACCGTTAAACATTTGCGTCCTCGGTTTCAAAGTTAAAGGACGTATTGATTATTGACCTGGTTTTCGTGGGTAATAAAAGACCCTTAAGAAAATCGACTGAGGCCGTATCTTTGAAAACAAGGCGTGGCCCAGATAGCATCGTTCGCTAATGAAGTGTCCATCCGAGAAATGTACATATTGACCATAGAACTCCCACCCTACTTTTGATTAGAAACGATTGGCGGTATATAAAAAGGATGGGGTGTACCTCTCAGGAAATTACTTCGCTAATAAACTTTCGCTGTGGAGGGGTCCGGGGGGCTCTTTACTCTCCGCACTTTCGGAGGGCATTTACCTACCCAATCAATCAAGTCGCCCTATAACAAAATTTCTACGTTATCGACCCTTTATTAATAATTGATCCCATTCATCACCCACCGAGGACGTGCTAGGCAATCTCAGTAATAACACGTGAGTTCATACCTTAGTTTACATACCTTTTTAAGGTCAGGCATAATATCCCTAGAACACGTGAAATCTACAATTTTAAAAGCATTTTCTGTATCAAAGTGAAAAATTATTCTAGTGTTACCTTTATTGGCAGTATGGCAGACTGTGTAAATTTAGCCTTTGTTTCTAACACCTTTAGATATGCGGTAGTGTCCATTTTTGCCTTAATCTTTGCCAACTTGTCAGCTCTTTGATTTCTCCCAAGAAATTAAACTTCACGCCAGAACAAAATAAAACGGCGACCTAAATATTACAATGCGTTACGGTTTTAAATATCATTTATATACGGAGTTGTTATTAAACAAAATTTTTGGATTAAATTCAACTTGGGTTGAATGCATTCTTAATGTCCGAGTATGACGTCATTGGCAGAAAAGACTATCTTAGCCCAGTCAACAGAGCAGTTTACCTGCAAAAGGTGTAAAAGATTTTATTGTTTTAAATGGTCCATTTGTGTCCCAAACATGTTGAAGAGTGCCAATAAAGCGGTCCCCGCACAACTTTTGGCAGCCAAAAAAACCTCGACTTTTTTCCATCTTTCTGCTCATAACTCGAAAATGGGACATATTTTGTGAAAAACACTAGTAGTAAATTAAAGAAGACAAAATTCTGCTAAAATTGACACGTTTTTACAGGCGATCCCACCAGGTTAGAACGCTATGTAGACTATTTTATAGGCAAATTGTGAAGAGATAACCCTGTGTCCTAATTGAAACCTTCCGTTTTTACTGAAACTAAGGCTTTATGACATTACATCAGGTGTAAATTTACTTTTCAACTTACCTATGTGCCAAACTCAATGAACGAGTTTGAACTTCTCTTCCAACTTAAGGAAAACGTTAGGATCAAGTTTCACCGTTAGTAAAGTTTCCATTGACAGAAGTCAGAAACGGGTAAACCTTCTCGAAGAACATGGGCATAGGGAATCAAAGCGAATTTCAAGCGTACCCTTATAATAGCTACCAACTTATAATTGACTCTTTTTTATAATAACCGCTGTTCTTACGCCTTTAATATTTGATTCAACAATAGTTCTAACGATTCTTTTTTTTCTGTTGCAGGTAAATAGGATAAAAACTACTCTCGCATAAAACGTAAGTTTCTATTCAAAACTCTGCATTTTACCATTCTGTCAAGAGTCGGTGAACTGTAAAGGATGTAAGTCTGTGAAAAGTAACCGTTTCGGAATGGCTGGTGTTGGAGGGGGTTTTTGAATTGTGTTGCGGATTTCTTTGTAGGAGCTTTTCCCTCTCGGTACGCCTTTTATACTTGAACTTATCTCGCGAAATGAAAATCAAAAGAGTCACTCCCTATTCCGAACACCGGGATTAAAACTGAGAAAACACTAATGAACTAGACACTTTTTAATAGTTAAAATGTTCTTTCTATTTGTTTAAAGTTTTGATTTAAATTGATATAATCAAAATGAGAGTCGATGGTGAAAGTGCCCGAGGCGAAATTGGTTTAGTGGAAAGCGTGTCATCTCTAGGCTTCATTATACAGCTTTATCCCGGTACCTATACATTTTCAAAGTCTAACCTGGATTTAGAATCCATTATGCGATTTTAATTTTGAAAAGCTTCATTACAAATCGCATCAAAAAGTTATAATGACTTTGTTTTAAAAGCTCATACGTTGCAAAAAAAGTTCATTTTTTAGCATTTTTGTAGCCAGGTGGTTTGTTGTCCTCGATTCGGCCCACCTCCTCTTCCTCAAACTAGGAACTTTCACTCGTTTTGACGTGAAGATTTCTCAACGTTCCTAGGCGTCGAGGAGGCCCTAAAAAAGATTTTCCGCCCCGTTTCAAGCTGGTTAAGATAAGATTCAATCATTTGGCTTCCGTACAACCGCAACCTCGGCTAACGCTCCTGAATCCCAGTGTTCCAATTAAGGCGAAGGGATTCCCTCTCGGCCTCGGATCAAACGATCAACAAGTAAAACCTTTGTTTACATCAAAAGGGCTTTCATTAATCAAATTAAAAAGAAAATTTTCTATTTCGAGAAACGAAATTAGGGCAAGCAAATACTCACGCCCTAAAAAACGTCGTTTTACCGTATTGAACAGTCGGGGTGTGTCAACATTATCAAGGAAAGAAGAAGGATAAAAGATAAGCGTCCTATCTTCTCTTCCTAAATCCCCCTCCCTTTAAAAGACGAGAAATAGATGTGAAAAAATGGCTAGTTCAATATTCATTCTTTTAGAGCGTTTTTTTTTCCTTTAAAAGGTTTTTCGTTCAAAAATGGGCTTTTCAAAAGGTGAGGTTTCCCATTGGTATATATAGGAATGGCTAACCCTGATTTATAGCGAACATCTCTCCTGTCCCAGATAGGGCATTCTTAGCCAAATAGGCACCCTATAGTTGTTTTGTTAACCAGGGTACATGCCGAAACGGCTAATTGGCCTTCTCGTTTCTCAAATATAATTTAACATAAATTAATGGAGCTGTCGCCTATATAAACATCATGTAGATAATCGATCTTTTTCGTTAAAAAGGCCTGAAAAACTGGGATTTTCTATAAACAGACAGTCCTTGCAGTTTCTGAATCGGATCCAAAACCTATAATGTCTTGATGCGTTCTAAAATTCATTAAGGTGCAACTGTGATGCATATTTTATAAATAGAAGCTTTGAAAAATTGTCATTTTTTTTATTTCATATTTTTTTTGTTCGCTTTTAAGCTAATTTCCTCCCGGGCGTGACAGAGAAAATCTGTCTGCTCCATTTCCCCCGCGAGCAAGTAGCTCAGGTGAAACTCCACTGCGAATAACCAGTCATTCTCTCGGGGCTAAGCCCTTTTTTTACGCAGTAATGAACTAGGCCGAGTTTCTATTCACTTTTTTTTTATTCTCTCCATCCTCGACGAGTTTCCATGTTAGGAAAACGTAGAGATGTCAATTATTTCAAAATTTATTATATTTCGTCCAAAATATGGGGGATCTTCTTTGACCTTTCTTGTTAAGTTGAGTATTTTCGCTTATAGGTGTTCATCAACGTGTCTCCAATAGCAATTGACTCGTTCCAAATGCTGGTTTTGGCTCAGAAGGATCGTTTATTATTCAAATTAGTACGGATTATTAATTTTCGTCTGAAGAACTCCGGCTGTCAAAACAAACTCCTTGTTGCCCTTCCACCTTTTTTAGACGCTCTAATCGACCCGTTTTGGTCTCGTTTTAATTTGGCCCGTTAAAGAATGTCCCTCGCGTCACGCAGGGCCCTCAGACTCGTGGGTGATTTAAAATAAATCCTTTGGCGCCCTTCCCAGGAATGTCCGAGTTTTAACGAAAATACCTGGGTACGGTCTTGCATGATTTTCTTCCCTTGTTTTTCTTTTTGACCAAGAAACCGAGGAGAAACACGCAATTTTTTTTTCTACATCCTCCTGTCAATGATCTTCGATCATGTTCAATCATCCGGAATGGCACATCAAACATAAGAAAGCCTCAGGGATCTTTTACCGAAACCATCTCCTTTAAAAGGGCCAGAAAGCTTTTACGCCCGACCTAAATTCGCCATAATCCTGTCATTAAAAGCGTTTCATAATTCAGCTCCTTTTTCAAATTCGAACAATAGCAACAAAAAATTCCACCAATTTCGTTTCCTGTTCTTCTAATTAAATTTCCGCATCTCGTGATTCCCATCGTGAAGATTATTTCCATAAACAATAGGTTTTAATCATTTTTTTACGATTCTTTCACTCTTTTGTTTCTAATGCCCTGGAGAGGTTTCGGGAACTTTTTATAGACATTTGTTCTCAGAATAGCGATCGTCTGCTACTTTTTTTAGTCTCACCATCTCTTGTTTTATAAATAAGCGTTGACACATTTTTTTTTAATTTTGGCAAAGGTGATAAATAGGGCCCCTTTTGACCAGATAGGTCAATTAGAACGAAGGATAAACAGTAGTTATGTCTAATACACGAAAGAAATCCGACACGAACTTTCCGCCCTTTGAGTTCTTTTGTGCCCTTTAAATACCACGGTTATTTTGAAATAAATCGAATTTACCAAGGATTTCAAATTTAATTTTCTCCTTCAACGATCCAACCAGATTTGCGTCCATAATTAATTATTGTTCATGAGATGTTTTGAAGTTTTAGTATAAGATGTTCGCGATCATAATTGGATACTAAAATCTGTAATGAAGTTAAACTCGAGAGGCGGCTTAGGAATTGTATATTCGCACACAAGATGGCTCCGAGACAAATGCTAGCTAATTTGACCTTTCGTAATTGTGTGGGTAACGCTATGACATTTTCTGACCCTTTATAGCGTGGGTGACATTTGTTTCAAAGGGCGTTTTCACCAGGGAAACCCTTTTCCCTTCAGCCCCCCGCCTAATAAATTGGTTCTCCGTCTAATTAATAACAAAAAGTCACATACGCCTCGAAAAAATGAAAAGGGCGTTTTTTATCATCATTTTTTTCCGAATTGTGGCTAATTTTTAATTGAAGTTTGATAGACGCTAGCATTCCATTATCACCTGGGAGGTTAAAATTAGAGCGAAACGTCGATATCGCACAGACTTGTTTATAAAAGATTGAGCGACAAGAGTACTGGATAATTACTCTAACTGTCCATAACGGTATCCTCTTGCGGTTTTCCCCTCTTCATTACAAAGACGTTTATATAAAATGCTATTTCCGTGTCAAAAGTGAAGTACACTTGCCAGCTCGTCCAAGCAAGGAAAACGCTAATCGAGTTTTTTTAATTTTAAATCAACATCAATTTTACACAAATTGGAATTCTTTAACGTTTAAGATAAAAAGGATTTAAAAACGCGACAGTTCTCCGAGATAAGATTTAGGGATGAGATTATGTAGCAATAAACGCCACCTTGCGGGATGAAACAAGTTAATCGCAAGGAATCCTCGAGATTTATTCTCACTACGTAAATTAGTTTAACCGAAAAAATAAACTAATAAATTAACTTTTTTATCTCTTGGATATTGAAGACTATTTAGCTGTACAGGAAAATGACAACTCGTCTATCTGAAATCCAATACAAGTGTATCGGAAAAGATATCATTGTTGGATTGTAGTTGTCAGTATTGGGAAAATGGAGTTTTTCTTTTATATAATCGTCTGCGAGTGGGATTGACAAAAATAATCAGTCTGATGAATTTTTTGTTGGTCAAGATTGCTTTTCGGTTTCGGATTTCTGTGTTTATTGTAAATTTGTTGTTTAAAAACTAATTGTTTTATAGCCTTATGTTGTATTTTATTCAGTTGGTTTGTCCTTGTGAAGCAGCAATTTTCTCTCTTTTCAATTTTAGCTTGGGACTGTGTTGTCCACATGAATTATGCGTGATTTTACGCATTTTTTAAGATTTTTACGCACGCAATTTCCTTATGCGTACAGGCCTTTTTACGCATTTCTGGGACGACAGTAGTCCAAAGAGATAATAAAGCAACATTTTAAACTATTTTTGACTAGAAAAAACCTTTTTCATCAAGATTTTGACCTCTTGACAAGGAAAGACACTTTCAGATAGATTTTGACCCTCTTTGACAAGAGGAGGCCCTTTTTGACAAGAGGAGGCCCTTTTTGACAAGAAAAGACCCTTTTTGACAAGAAAAGACCCTTTTTGACAAGAAAAGACCCTTTTTGACAAGAAAAGACCCTTTTTGACAAGAAAAGACCCTTTTTGACAAGAGGAGGCCCTTTTCTGACAATAGGAGGCCCTTTTTGACAAGAGGAGGCCCTTTTTGACTAGAGGAGGCCCTTTTTGACAAGAAAAGACCCTTTTTGTCATTACAAGGCCTTTTTTGACAAGAAAAGGCCCTTTTTGACAAGAAAAGGCCCTTTTTGACCAGAAAAGGCCCTTTTTGACAAGAGGAGGCCCTTTTCTGACAAGAGGAGGCCCTTTTTGACAGAGGCCCTTTTTGACAAGGAGGCCCTTTTGACAAGAAAAGATCCTTTTTGTCATTACAAGGCCCTTTTTGACAAGAAAAGACCATTTTTTGAAAATAAAATACCCTTTTTGACAAGAGGAGGCCCTTTTTGACAAGAAAAGGCCCTTTTTTTGACAAGAAAAGGCCCTTTTTGACAAGAAAAGGCCCTTTTTTGACAAGAAAAGGCCCTTTTTGACAAGAAGAGGCCCTTTTTGACAAGAGGAGGCCCTTTTCTGACAAGAGGAGGCCCTTTTTGACATGAGGCCCTTTTTGACTAGAGGAGGCCCTTTTTGACAAGAAAAGACCCTTTTTGTCATTACAAGGCCCTTTTTGACAAGAAAAGGCCCTTTTTGACAAGAAAAGGCCCTTTTTGACAAGAAAAGACCATTTTTTGAAAAGAAAAGACCCTTTTTGACAAGAGGAGGCCCTTTTTGACTAGAAAAGGCCCTTTTTTGACAAGAAAAGGCCCTGTTTTGACAAGAAAAGGCTCTGTTTTGACAAGAAAAGGCCCATTTCAGCCTGATATTGAACCTTTTTACAAGGAAAGATACTTTAAAATTTTGGAAATTTTGACAAGAAGAGATACTAATTTTTTTGAACCTTTTTCGATTAGAAAAGACTCTTTTCACACAGATTTTGACACTATTTAGCAAGAAAAGACTCTTTCTGGCCTAATTTTGAACCTTAATTTGGCAGAAAAAATAATTTTAGGCACATTTTGTATCTTTTCGACAACCCCCTCCCCCATTTTTAGCCAGATTTTAAATTTTTTCACAAGAAAATACCCTTTTAGCCAGATTATAAAATTTGAACTCCTCACTATTAGCAGATAAAAATTTAAAGCCAGTGTACGCAAAATGAAAACCTTACTTCCAGTTATTAATTTGTGAGTTACTGTCCATACTAAAGACTTTTTCTGTAGCTCTTGATGTTTGTCATTTTTTACGTGCGTCGAATTTCGCGATGCGTGAAATGAAGGGGGATGCGGGGTCATGTTTTGAATTAGAGCTGATAAGAGGGCACGCGGGGGGAGGGTGAGGAGGGGAGGGGTAGTATATAGAAGTGGTTTTGAGTCGGTGTATCGGGATCCGCGCGGCGGGAGAGGGGGAGGTCTTTCGCCGCTCCTCCTCCGCCCCCTCTCGAACTTTCCTCATGGGCTCAGTTCGAAACCGTTCCCCGTCCCGGCCAGAGTATAAACCCAAACGTAACGTTCACCTTAAAGGCGCCTTGTGTTTCCCGTGCCCTCCCGAAAAGCCGGCTGTGGTTTTGTGATGTGAGAAAGAAGTGAGAGTGTCGACGATGGTTGTGCTGGAAAGCCCTCAGCCCGCTGTCAGCACGGGCGTCGGCCTTCTAGATCCTCCAAACAGCCCTACTTCATTAGACACTTCAAATAGTGCTTCCATACCTGTTTTAACGCAAACACGGACTACTATGAAACTAATACCGAAAAGGTTTATCAACATCCACTCATGGCTTAGCCCCATCTGCCCCAAGCAACTCAAAGAAGCTATGGTACGTCAAACATATTATTTCAAAACTTAAGGCATTTCTGCGGTTTTCAATATCACTAATTTTTCAAGCCTCTCTACCCTTTAATTAAACATTCCTAATTACCAAAAATTACAAAGCTATCATAGTAATACCCCCTTTCACATTTCGGAAAAGATCTTTAATTAAGCTTTTCGTAAAAGTGGTTCCTAATGGAATTTATTCCAAGAATGTTTTATTTCGTTAAAATTTTGATGTCCCCCGAAATAATGCTAATTCAGGAGAATTTCTCAAAGGAATTTAGCATGTCGTAAACATTTCTGGATGGGCGTTTGGGTGTTGCTATATTCAATAGGCCATAAAAAATCACCTGTGCTACTTCCTGTATACTACAATCGTGGGAGTTGAAGAGAAAAATCCGTTTAATTAACGAAAGACATCTGGATTTTATTCAAATGAATGTATCTCGTTGTTTTCCCAGGACGTTCGAGCTAAACTATTTTACCAAGCGAGGGCTTTAAAAGGTCGACTTTCATACTGACGTCCTTGATCCCCCAGATCAGAGAAACGTCAAAACGAGTTCATCAAAGCATAACGAACATTCTTAGATCCAACAAACCCTCGTATTATTTACTTTTTCTAAAATTAAAAAACAGCCTCACCAGGATTCCAACTATACCTGAAATTTCAATATAAAACCTTGAGCACATTTTTTTGTTTAGTTCTTGTAGACTAAACATCTTAAAAATAAACAATACATGATTCAGTCTCAAAAATTTAAAAAGTCGTCGATTTTAACGTAGACGCACACCTAGGGGCTGATTTGCACGACAAAAGTTCCCAGAAAAGTAATTAATATGTAGATAAGCCCTTAGGTTACCCAGGTGGGCGTGGCACGGAATCTTTTTAAATAATTAAAATTCGCAAAAACTGTCCCCCGAAAAAAACCACGTATCCTAAGGTTGTAAATTCCCAATTAAATGCGGCATGAACTCCGGACCGCCAAGTTCAAAGTAATTATCGAGTACGGTGCTCGGAGTAAGATGTGGACTACCGCAACCTCCCATCAGGCTAAACACCTTTAACCTATTTTCAGAATGAAAATTTTTTTTCGTCCTAACTAAAATCAACGCTTTGATAAAATGTCAATATTGATACATCGTCCCTTGTTGGTTTTTCGCTAACAATTTTTTTTAAGCTAATAAAGTTATTAAAAAGTTTTTCGTCGCGAATTTCACGTTTTCTTTCGTTTTTTTATTTTTTATAAAATGTCAGCATTCCCACAAGTGGAGATCGAAAACTCAGCGCTTTTCTTGCAGTTTGTATAATCGTAAAGAAAAATACTCCGTCATGAATCAGCATAAGATATGAAAATATAATACGAGGTTTCTTTTTCTTACAATCCTTATAACTCCAAGGGAATTCTAAGAACATAGAAGAAACCTTTGAAATTTTGTTATTATACGAAAGAAAATCCTTTCGTGAGTAATTTTGGTATCTTACCGCCACTGTATCCTACATTTTCAAAGATAATTAAACCTAATTAAATATTTTTGCTTGTAATAACATGCTCTAAAATCTAAACCTTGATGTATTTGTGGTTAACCACTTCAAAATATTGGAAGAAATCTGCAGCCAATCTTCAAATACTTGTTTAACGGGAGGTTTCTATACGGTTTCTTTAATTCAAAACTGAGGTTTCTAATTGACTTGTTTTATGAGGAATCATCTTAAAACTCCCTTTTTATCAAGCATTTTAGTCTTTATTGTTCCAATTGGCCAGTAATTATGAACCACCTCGGGGCGATTTAGGTGGCACTGGAATGTGAGCAACGCCTTCTTTAACTATCAAACTAGAGTGGCTTAGCTGGGACACTTCGTGTATGTTGGAAATAAATTTTTTTTACCTATACAAAGAGCAAATTGTGATTTAGTCGTGGGAAAACGTTGATTTGCCCCACTTGTATATTCGTCTCTCGGAGTGGCGATGTTTTTCTTCAATTCCCTCCGTTAATTGCCTGAAAATTGACTCCTATAATTTCCCTCTCGATAAATCCCTTTTAGTATAAATAAAGCCGTTTGTTTTTCACCGTATATCGTCGGCGCTGTACAGGAGAAGCCAATTTATAGCGTCGTCGCCTATTTTTTCCCCTACGTTAACCTCTCTTGCTTTATTTTATTTTTTCTCTCTCTTTTTTTTCCCCCGCTCACCCGTTCTTTTTACAATAACGAAGACACGCCACGTTCCTCTTGAACCCGTCTGATAAATGATAATCGCATGCCCGACTGAAGTTGACAGCGTCACGTGAAATTTTAACTTCATTCAAAGAATAAACCTAAAAATTATAACTTTAGAGCTTAAAATAATTAAAAACAACTAGATTTCGTGATAAAAGAACTTTTTTCGGTCACTAGTTCATGTACGAACACGAAAAATCAAAGGTCAATGATACGCCTACGGGGAACCATGAGAAATTCAACAAAACGTTCCGAGTATTACGAAGATTTAGTGCTTTTGGTGTACGTTGTTCAATATTAGCAGAAGTGGTATGGGGACCCTTGCTCTCTGTGCTATCCGAGGTGCATGTAATTAGCGCTTTACGTTCCCCAGGATGGTTCCCAAAGCCTCTAATCCAAGATCTAGCAAAGCATACGGTCCCACCCCTCATTTTCCACCACACGATCTTTTGACGTTCACGCTAAATCGGTTTAATAAACCTTCCTAGCTTATAACTTATGAATTCTGACACGTAATTTAGTCCTATAATTTCATATTAATATGCATGTACAACGTTAAAAGTATTTAGTAAATAATTAATAATTGCAAACTATCCTAAACATTCGGGTTCGATAGTGGTCAAAGGGTGCGTCCTTGCAATGCTTAGAATAGTCGAGCCGTTGAATACCTTAGTGCGGTTGGCTTTTAATTAAGCTGCACGTGTGGTATTTTTCATAATTTTTTATCAAGCTTTTATTGCTGAACGTGAAAGGGTCTTGATGTTTACCGATATCGAGGAGATAAAAGGTGGGCCCACGAAATCGATAGCTTAAAGGCGTTGAAGGTTATCGGGCTTAAAATACGCCCCTCGGGTTTCCTCAACTTGGTAATTACACGTGTGTACCGAGAACACCATTCGGAATTGTTAACTTTTCCGCGATCACGGTTTGTCAACACAACAGGAGAGAGTAATTAATCTATCGGCCCCTGAGCACAATGGAATTTCGTTGTCTAAAGCTTAACAATGTCAAGAGATCCTGCATAAACCCGATTAGCCATATCGAACCGTTATCTCGTTCAGATTTGGCAGTGACAATGCAGAGTTATGGTGTTTTTCAGGTGGACTGGAATGAGGGTTCCCAGTATTGCTAAAAATAAACGAAAAGAAATTCTCCAAATGAAATTTATTGTATTACCCTCGAACCCTCGATGTTGTGAAGGGGCCAAGGAGAGGATGACATTTAATCTGTATCGGACATGGAAAAGTCTGGCCGGCCGGCCGTCCGTCGCTGGTTTGTGAAGACGATTACGGCCGCCATTGTGGTCCGATCTGTATAAAAATTTACCCCAATTAAGTTCTATACTATCTTTAAGGGGGATTCTCCCATCAGGATTTTGTTTCTCATTCAAGAGATAGCAGCACTATCACCCCCAAAGTTAGTTTTCTCGTTTTGGGCACTAAAAATGGTCGAAAATTTATTTTTGAAAAGCGCTTTCTCATTCTTTCGGAAAACTACGTGCTGTTTAGAGAGCAGTTTTCCCGAAAAAGTTTTCCTCGGAAAAATAGAAAATGCAATTTTCCACCAAAACTGTAATTTTGAAAAAACAGGTAGTCATCTTGTAGGTTTTGACGAGCTGATTCCAAATATGCTAATATTAAGACGATCGGATGGATAGATTCGTCGGTACGAGATTTTTAAGGCTTTGATGCTGCGGGGTTCCGGGGAGTTAAATGAGGGTGGAAGAAAAGATAAATAACATTTTCCCTGTTATTTTTCTGTAATTTTAAATTTTTATCCTTTGCAGACTGACTTTTCTAAAATCTGACTTTTTCATAGGTAAAAATCGTAAATCCAGCTTTTTTGTCGCCTCGTAGATCAGTCACGTTTGGTCCTACAAAAAATCTTAGTAGATCAAATTTGTAGCAAATTTAATAATCTTTAGTTTTGTTTTTATAAAATTTTCTGAAATCTATGAACGCGGTAGCGTTCCGCCCCTCCAAACAAATCCAGCCCCATCCCCCAAATTCAGCATCTAAAAATCTTAAAAACATGTTTTTTTTTGACCTAGCAAGTGGGATTTCGACAAATTGTTTTTTTTCTTTTTTTCTTGGTCGATGCAGAGGAAAATCAAGAAATTTCAAAATTTTGAATTGGTAGCCACCATGTTATGTCAAAAAAATGGCTTTTTTCATGCTCAAAACTTTAAAGGTCGATTGTCGGCTTTAGGACAGCAAATCGTAGATTAGTGTGGGTTATTTATTCGATGAAATTTATTTTTCTTTTAGAAAAAGTGTTCGATTTTTATTCATTTAGGTTTTACTACCTAATTTTTCTGACTATTTCCAAATTGCTCATAATCCTCGAGTTTTATGACGCCCATAAAAGTTATAGTTTTTTTTTGTCGCATAAAATCTATTATTGTCTAAAAAGTGATTGTTTTCAACTAAAATTGTTGGGAAAACGAGTTTTTACGGGTGTGGATTGAAAAGTCTGTTTTTTTGTTCTGTAAACATTAATTAACGTTTCTTCCACGCAGTTAAACGTTTACCCCGGTCGTGACTTTTGATGGTGGGGGTTGAAAGTAAATGCTTGAGCGCTCGTATGTAAACCATTTACATTTGCTTAGACGTTTCAGAGTATCGATTGTTCCAAATGTTTGTCATGCACCCTTAATTTAAAGCCTAAAATGAGCTTCGACGCTTTGGACTTGATGTTATCAACCCTTATATTACGACGCCTTGAAAGTTCATGCTTTATTTTTCCTCGGCAAAACGTATTGCTCTTGTAATTCAACGATAAGGCAAAGCGGATATCTTTGGGCCGTTAAAGCGACATTTTCGGGTAGTTTTGTATATCAGGGCCGTTTACAGTCATGCCATAAAATCTGAGGGGTCTTCGTCATCGGGTTATAAATGTTTTAGATTAACCACCCTTTTGAGGCATATCGCCCTTTTACGATCTGACAAACAACTTCAATTAAAAATTACATCTGATAAGGAATTGGAGGGAAAAAAGGCGGGCGTATTTCAGTTTCATAAGCGCGAAATTACTCAACATGACAGTGAACTTGCCAAAAGGTCGCATTTGGAGAAGGGGGAAGGAAGTTATTTCGGAACATTTTTTTTATCTTGTTCATAACGGGATTTGTGGACCTTTCAGAAGTTTGTCAATCCATGAACGTATCCCAAACATTTTAGGCTTTTTCCAAGTTTAGAGGCGAATGTTTTCGGTTTTTCGCCAATATCTCGAAAACCGTAGGTCGTAGGCGAAAAAGTATTAAGCACAAAATTAAAGCTTATCAAATTTGCTACAATTTTGAACTAAACAGTTTTTTTTGTAGAACCAAACGTATCTGAGCTACGAGGCGAAATTACTCAACATGACAGTGAACTTGCCAAAAGGTCGCACTTGGAGAAGGAAGTTATTTCGGAACATTTTTTTATCTTGTTCATAACGGGATTTGTGGACCTTTCAAAGTTTGTCAATCCATGAACGTATCCCAAACATTTTAGGCTTTTTCCTATCTACTCCGGAGCGGTTTAAGGGCGAATGTTTTCGGTTTTTCGCCATTATCTCGAAAACCGTAGGTCGTAGGCGAAAAAGTATTAAGCTCAAAATTAAAGCTTATCAAATTTGCTACAATTTTGAACTAAACGGTTTTTTTTGTAGAACCAAACGTATGTGAGCTACGAGGCAAAAAAAAATGTTATTTTTAATTTCCAATCTATCGGAAAAGACACTTTCTAGACAGATTTTTATCTTTCCGATAAAACACGCCAGATTTTGAAACATGTGGTTTCGCTAGAAAGTAGGTAGGGACAGAGGGAGTCTTGTGGTAAGTAAAGATAGTGTTTTGAAGCCACTATTTACGCGAAAGAAATTCACAACATTACTATTTTTGAACATACTTTGTGCCCTTTAACATTTTATGTCTTCAAACAGTTTATTGTTTGTTTTGTAAATGGAATTTTTATCAAAACGTTATTTATTAATTTATTTTCTTTGTTACGTTTTTCGATATTGTTGGTCGAATCCAATTTGTACGCGGCCATCTTTTGAAATGGGTTTGGGGTGTTGTGGGACGCTGAATTTCCCGAATCGGAATTGGAGTATTAGAAAGGCATTGAGGCGGGCGTTAAAGGATGTTTGCTTTCAATACAGTTCCGCCGTGCGGGTTGCCTAGTCTCACGTATCAAAACTTGCCGACAATACGCCACGAAAGGGGGGGGGAAGGGCCTGACCCTAAAGGTTTCTTTCTTTCCTTTATTCTCATCACGTACGAAATATTAGATGGAGAAAATCACATTCTTTGATTATCTTGGAATCCCATCAGGAAGAAAAGAGGGGTGCGCTGATTTTTTTTATAAGGCTCTTCGAATTGTTATTTCGCGATGAGTTGCGTTTAAGGCTTTCTGCTTGATGGTGTCTTTAGTGGATGTAATGACCCAGGTTTTCCCCTCCCTTTTTCTAAGTGCCCTACTATTAAAACCCACGTGATGCCCCAGTTTTGACTTCATTTTTTTTACCTTGAAATTTTTTTACCACCTACTCCATTTCTCATAAATCTCCATTGCCAATTAGTCCAGTCAATCTAAGCCTGGGGGTGGAAAAAAATAAGGTGATTTGTTTCTCTACGAAATGTGTAGGGGTTGGTCACCTGATTAACCAAAAAGTCCATAACCGAAACCCGTGCGCTTTGGCGTCAGGAGCGTTTTTAAGGTGATTTTTTTCGTTTTTTCGCAAATATCTCGAAAACCGTAGTTCGTAGGCGAAATAACTATTAGTACAAAATTAAAGGTTTTTAAATTTCCTACAATTTTGAGCTAATACAATTTTTTGTAGGACCAAACGTATCAGAGCTACGAGGTCGACAAAAAACGGTGTTTTCTATTTTGACCTCTGAAGGAAGGAAGACGTCATTTAATCAAAAAAGTGTACTTAATAAAAGTTGTAGAGAATTTAATTAGGTACCTTTTGAAAACAACTCTCAAAAAGCAAAATTGTTTTGAAATTTTTTGAAACTTTACCCCCACCCCTGCCTGTTTATCGTTAATTGCTTTTTGAGAGTTGTTTTCAAAAGGTAATTAAATTCTCTACAACTTTTATTAAGTACACTTTTTTGATTAGATGACGTCTTCCCTCCTTCAGAAGTCAAAATTAAAAACCCCGTTTTTTTCCCGCCTCGTAGCTCAGTTACGTTTGGTCCTACAAAAAATTGTATTAGCTCAAAATTGTAGCAAATTCAAAAACCTATAATTTTGTACTAAAAGTTGTTTCGCCTACGACCTACGGTTTTCGAGATATTTGCGAAAAAACGAAAAAAAATCACCTTAAAAACGCTCCTGACGCCAAAGCGCACGGGTTTCGGTTATGGACTTTTTTTTGGTTAATCAGGTGACCAACCCCTACACATTTCCGTAGAGAAACTAAATACCTTATTTTTTTTCCACCCCCCAGGCTTAGATTGACTGGACTATTAAATCTGCCACAATTTTTATACAAAAAAATTAAATAAAGCTCGGGCAACCTTCAGGAAATTAAAAAAGTCCTCCTTTCAAAATTGTATGTCACTTTTTATATTTTTTATAACACCATCCATATTTAATTTAGACCAAAAAGCGATACTTATTCGAGTTTCGCGTGGTTGACCATAATTCACACCCCTTTTCCAAAATTATACTCTCGATATTATCGGCGGTGTTCTAGCGGTTATTCTCTCAAGATTTATCGTTTTATCATTTTGCATATCCATGTTGAAAATTTTCATCATAGAAGAAAAATTAGGTTAAAGGATCGTATAATACTGATTAGTTGAAAATCTCTTTTTATTTTATATTGACCGAGTCATGAAAAACCAGTCCTACCGGTAAAGAGATTCTGGAGACCGGTTTTAAAAAGACCGTTTACTTCTGCACTTAACCCTAACCTCGATTCTCTTGGGTCACTGTCTTCTTAAAGGCCCACTTCCTCAAACATCCTCCACGATGCGAAAATTGCGTTATCTCACCGCGTTTGTTCTTCATTTCTATTTTTATCCTGTCAAGAAATTGTTTAGATCACATTTTTCCACTTCAGAACTTTGTTTAGAGTGGTAAAAAGTAAATAAACTTTTTTTTAGTCCTGAACCCTTTTATCAGCATTGTACACGTGCGACACAACACTTCACTTTAAGGCAGGTTCACTAGTAGTTGTTTTGATTTTATATTGTTTAGGACCATTAAGTAGTTCTAAATTCTAGTTTTTCTCATCCCCCTTCTATGCTTCATCCACCATTTTGAAAAAAAACCGACCAAATTTGGAACTTTTTTTCGGTTGTTGATCTCTAGCGCCAAAACAATGCATTTTAACGACTTAACCACGAAGTTAAAAAAGAAAGATAATTAAATTCTGGGTCTAATAAGCTTTCGAAAGCCAAAATCGGTCCAGCCGTTCAGGAGATATAGATGTTTTTTTTTCTTTTCCTAGATAGTCGGTATTAGTCTTGTTTTTAATGGCAATGACCTAAGGAACATTCAACGGTAATGATATGACCTTAATATCGGTACACGTCCAACAAAAAACTTCCCTTTAAGGCAGGTGCACTAGTAGTTCTTTTGATTTTATATTGTTTAGGACCATTAGGTAGTTCTAAATCCTAGTTTGCGTCACCCCTTTCTGTGCTTCGTCCGCCACTTTGAAAAAACCGTCCAAATTTGGAACTTTTTTTCAGTTTTTGATCTCTAGCGCCAAAACAATGCATTTTAGCGACTTGACCACGTAGTTAAAAAAGAAAGATAATTAAATTCTGCGTCTAACGAGCTTTCGAAAGCCAAAATCGTTCCAGCCGTTCAGGAGATATCGATGTTCAAAAATGACCCTTTTTATGGCTCTCACGAGTGAATGGATGGTCCTAAACAGTGTCTCGTTTTAAAGATATAAACTAAGGAACCTAAAAGACAGATTTAATCAATATTTTCTTGCAATAACTAAAAGGTCAACGAAAAAAGACGGTTTTTAATTATCAACCTACTTTGAAAGATCCTTTTTAATTAAAAAATAATAAGAATTTGGCATCTCCAAATGTAATCTGATGTGGAATTCTGCCATTATCTTTGTATGGAAATAACGGTATTCGAGGCTTAAAAAATTCCTTCTTCTTTAACGTTTCGAGTTCATTGAAGCCCCGTTACTGGAGTGAGTCCAATACCCCTTTCATAACTGGACAGACTCCAAGTAAACCTTTCCATTTTCGATTGTCAAAATCCCCTCATTAAAAACCGCTTATCATTCAATTTTAAAGTTTCATTCTCCGCCTTTTTTTCTATCCCGGAAGGCCCGGAAAGAGTTGGAAAAAATATGAAAGGTTTATCGGGAGTCTGGATGAGCTTAGGGGCTTTATCTTCCCTGATTCATACATGATTCATGTTCTAATGATTCACACTGCTTCTGTTGAGAGATACAGGGGAAAAAAGGACCATGAATACGATATGCCGGTGAATTACCGAGATCCAGGGGGCTTTTCCTCTCTCAACATTTCGGGTTTCAATTTTACCTTAACCGTTTTCGGCAACACTTGTTGTTTTAACGAAACGTTTCCCTCCCCGTTTACCTTTCATTTTAAAACTTTTAACCAAACAAAACAAACTCTATAACAAAAAAGTCAGTCGATAAAAGCGTTATTTCTGAAACAAAATGCTTTTCCTCTCCACGCTTCGTCTAAAGTCCTTGATAAGCAATTTTTACTTTTATCTTGATTTTTTTTTAAATAACTTGTTTTAGTATGACATTTTTTTAAACCAAAAACATGTCTTTAGGTCAAGATATGAAATCTCATTTTGCATATTTGACATTTCTTTAATTTTTTTTTTCTTTTGTTTTAGGTGAGTTCAGTTTTTTCACACGTTAAACGTAAGTTTTTCAACAATTTCCTCCATTTTCCTCCATAATTTACACAATAGAGGGTAAAACGTCCGTAGCAATTACGTTAATGTTTATTTGATTAGACAGAACAGTTTTTTCATTTCATTTACGCCAATTAAAGAGAAATGGCAATTTTCCAGCCTACAACTCATTACTTTAATTATGAGGATCGATTTTTTGTACAAAATTATATATCACGAAAAGACCTTTCTGACCCGAAAAGTTTTTTCTGCAATATCTCGTAAACCGTTAGTCGTAGGCGAAATAATTATAAGTACAAAATTAAAGATAATTCAATTTGCTATAATTTTGAGCTAATATGATTTTTTCGCTGGACCAAACGTTTCTGAGCTACAAGGCCTTCTGGGGTTAAAATTGTGTTTTTTAAATTTACCCCCACCCCTACATGTTGATCGTTAATTGCTTCGCGATAGTTGATTTTAAAAGGAAATTGAATTCTCTACGTTTACTTAGTATACTTTTTTGATAGGATATCCCCTTCCTTGATTTTTTTCGACTTTTCTAAAATCTGACCTTTTTCATAGGAAAAACTCGAAAATCCCGCTTTTTTGTTGCCTCATAGCTCAGGAACGGTTGGTCTTACAAAAAATCTTATTAAATCAAATTTGCAGCAAATTTTATAGGCTTTAATTTTGTTTTTATAAAATTTTTTGAAATTTCAAATTTTGAATGAGATTTGTTTTTAAATTTTTTGAAATTTACCCCCACCTCTGCCTATCGATCGTTAATTGCTTTTTGAGAGTTGGTTTTTAAAGGCAATTGAATTCTCTACAACTTTTATTAAGTACTATTTTTGATTAGATGACGTCTTCTGTCCTTTAGAGGTCAAAATAGAAACCTCGGTTTTTTGGCGACCTCGTAGCTCAGAAACGTTTGGTCCTACGAAAAAATCATATTAGCTTAAAATTATAGCAAAAATAATTATCTTTAATTTTGTACTAATAATTATTTCGCCTACGACTAACGGTTTTCGAAATATTGCAGAAAAAACGAAAAAAATCCCCTTAAAAACGCTCTAGATGCCAAAGCGCAAGGGTTTCGGTGGACTATTTTTTAAATTTGGGATTTTCAAGTTCCATAAACGTTAAGTTTTTCTTGAATTAAAACTTCAATTTCTCTTTCTCCTATTAATTTTTCAACTTCATTCATGTTCGATAAAGAATTCATTTTGAGATAGATTGCCATGAACAAATCCCAGTAGGATAAGAGATAGAATAAAAACGTTACTTTTAGATTGAATGAGAAAACCTGGGTGGAAGCGTAAAATTGAGAAACCTTATCACTTGCCTCTCTTGAATTGAAAAGTTTCCCTTAATTACGAAAAAATGACTTTTCCGTGCACGTGAAATGTCCATAATAATTAGAAGGCTTTAGAAATACTAAGACAAAAGGTTTTTGTAGAGAGATGCTTTTTTTACGACCTCTCGACTGTGAAGGCATTCTGGTTATTTTTTTGTTTTTTCCACCGGAGGCAATCGATTTGCTTAATCATGACGAGCCCCCATTGTTATCAGATGCTTTAGTTTGATTGTATTTTCGTCAACCTCTGATCTTAAGACCCTGATGAAAAGGGTTTAAGATGGCGCGGGGGGGAAAGGGTCCTCCTTGACAAGCTCAGCCTTCCGAAATGCCCATTGTGCCTGTCAGTGGATTAATTACAAACCTATTGTGACTATACGATCCCAATCCTGATTTGACTCCAACGAATTTTCTTTGTCCCACGACCTGAGATTAAAATAACCGTATTTAAAACGGGAATTTTCCAAAATTAAATATTCACAACGCCCCTTTGATGGTTTAATCCTATAGAATTGTTTAAAAGCGTTAATTACTTTAATGTACTTATGAATATCATTCAAGACTTTTTTTACTCCACCAGTTTTTATGTCAAAGTTCCTTTATTTTACTTTCCTGTTAATTTACTTTCTACATCGTTGATTCAATTTCGAAAATTGTTTTATCCAGGTAATCCTGAAAAGGCTTTTGGGAAATCTAATATAAGGGCCTAATTACTAATAATGTTAGGCTTTAAGTAATTAAATTTAATTTTTTTTTTCCCAAATATTTGCGTAGAAATTTTTTTTTGGTTAAAGAACAAGTCATTAATCAAGCCATTCAAAAGGCATCAACACCAATCTTCGCTGAATAAAAAAGGGACCTACCAGAGTGGCACGGGTTCCATTTTTTTAATTTCCCCACTTACCTTGTCTCTTCATTCTTTTCATCATTTTAAACGACTTTTTGCAAATCTGAACTATCGACCGTTTTCGAAAATTTTCCCAGTTTGAAAGCGGTGTCAAAAATTCACGAGGAAATTCTCATGATTTGTTTATGGCTTTGGAAAAGTACGGACGCTTTAGACCTTCATTGTTTTTATGCAAATCGTGAGTTTTGAAACAAAACCCTCCTCTTGCGACCGAGGATTTACGATCCCTCGGGCTGTTCGATCAAAAAAAGGGGGGGCGTTAACCTGTTGAAAAATATCCGACGCTTACACGACCATTATTACTGGGTGGGAAGCGTCTTTTCAAAATGTCTTCGAAAGCCCAAATCTCTTTATTCAACTCGCTTCATTTCAACTCCTTAAATAATTCACCGCTTTTGACCCTGTTTGGTTAAATAGTAAAGCGTTATCGTGTGTTCTGCTCCTTCGAGGCTCGTTTCAATTTTAAGCAGGCCATAAATAACGCAACTCATAAAACTATCTTCCTTCATTATGGCGTTGATGAGGTCCAAGTTAGCCCATGTAAATTTCATCTAATTCTCGAGGGAAACTTTCAAATATTAATAACTTAAGTTCCCAAGAAGGTAAACACCATTGTTGATAACTGCGCACTAAGGAAAAACATTCCCATCTTGACAAATGGACAATAGTCAAATAATGGGGATTAATTCAATTGCTATTGAAAACGAGTTATCGGGACAGGTTATCTATCACTGTGGCCATATATTATTCATAAAGGGCAGTCCTGTCTACTAATCGGGATAATTTGAATAAGGGATGCATTAAAGATGAAGGCGAGACGTCGCTGATTAAGAACGTCTCTTGGAATTAATTTGTTTAAAAAGGGATGACCGGATATGGCAGAAATGATCGCGATTAAACTTCTGGAGTAAGTTATTAAAATCTGAACTGGAGGAAATAGCCCATTAATTTCACCGGAGGGTAAACGGATTAACGGAGGGCGAGCGAGAGCTACAAGCCGGCTGGGATTGGATTTCTGTATAAGTGCGAGCCTGAGGAAGTAACCTAATTCGTCTGGGCAAACCGTTCAAGGAACAAATGTATCAGAGTCCATTAAACTGGTGAGGGAATGAAAGGGTGAGGGATGAAGCGAGGAGTTGTTTCCTAGAGTGAAAACGCCCCCCTTCCAGCCTCCCTTGTTTCTCGTCAAAACCCCTCTTCTATCTCGACCCGTTCTGTTCCATTGTTGTCTACTCCGTTCTTGTCACTTGCTCCGAATACACGACATATCCCAAACTGCTCCTGCGATAATACCTCTTCCAAATTCACTATACAACCCCTATTAACGTCTATGGATTTCGTTTATCTCTTATACTTCCAAAAGAAAAGTCTTCACTATCTAGAATCAATCTGTGACATGTCTGTAGGTGCTTTGTCGGGTTTAGATGGTAAGGCTTCCTTGCGCACTGGCA
Source organism: Orius laevigatus (assembly GCA_018703685.1). Lineage (NCBI taxonomy): Eukaryota > Metazoa > Arthropoda > Insecta > Hemiptera > Anthocoridae > Orius > Orius laevigatus. Next base: position 215,590 of record JAGWEN010000085.1, read on the forward strand.
ACTTACACCACACCGGGCATAGATGACTTGATATTTGCCTCCAGACTGGCCAAAACACAACAGTATCTGAAATTGTCAAAGCATTCTCCAAAACTGTCTAGCACGGTCATATAGGTTTAAAAACGTTCAAAAACTGTCTAAAATGGTCAAAAGATGTCTAAAACAGTCGAAACACGTCCAAAAACTGTCTGTAACGGTCAAAATCCATGGTGGCAGCAAATTAGGCTGGTTTTGAACAAATCTTAGTTTGAAAAGGCCCAATTTCTGTCTGTAATCCTCCAAATTTCAAGGATAAGCACATTTTCACCAGAACCCCCCCCCCATTCTTTTGGGAGTCACCCCCTCCCTATATTAAAACGTAAATAAAGCCAATTATATCCCCAAGCAACTGTTTAGTTGCTTTGATAGAGTTGCTTATGCTCGGGGGGCTCTAACTTAGACTGGATGGAAGGGATGTTAGAGATGGTAGGGATGATAGGGATGGTAGAGTTGGTAGGAATGGAAGGGATGGTAGTGATGGCAGGAATGGTAGGAATGGAAGAGATGGTAGGGATGGCAGGGATGGTAGGGATGGTAGAGATGGAAGGGATGATAGGGATGGTAGAGATGGTAGGAATGGAAGTGATGGCAGGTATGGTAGGGATGGAAGAGATGGCAGGGATGGTAGAGATGGTAGGAATGCTGGGGATGGAAGGGGTGATAGAGATAGAGATGGTAGAGATGGTAGGGTGGAGGGATGGCAGGGATGGTAGGGATGGTAGAGATGGTAGGAATGCTGGGGATGGAAGGGGTGATAGAGATGGTAGGGTTGGGGGGATGGTAGAGATGGCAGGGATGGTAGAGATGCTAGGAATGCTGGGGATGGAAGGGATGGTAGAGATGGTAGGGATGGCAGGGATGGTAGAGATGGTAGGAATGCTGGGGATGGAAGGGTTGGAGGGATGGTAGAGATGGTAGGAATGCTGGGGATGGTAGAGATGGTAGGAATGCTGGGGATGGTAGAGATGGTAGGAATGCTGGGGATGATAGAGATGGTAGGGATGGCCTCTAAGTTGAATGTCTTCGTGTTACCTCCTAGTGCGTGATTAACGTCCACGATGAGCTTTCCATCTTCCGCGTTCTTTTCTCACACATATCAAACATTGAGAAGAAATCTTGATCACGCCATTCTATCTTCTTTTCCTTGAGAACAGCTCAAAAGTAGGACAAAAATTGCGTTCATTCTTTTCCAATATTGAACAAATAAAAGCACTCTTTGGTCTCTTACGGAGTGCTCTAATAGCGTTTGATTCCTCTTTTATTGAGAGAAGGGTTTTTAAAGGAATTTTTCTTTATAATACCAGCTGAGCCTTTTTCTTTAGTTTTATGCATGTAAAACATGAATAAGAGCGACGACGTTCTGACTCAAGAGGAATACAAAGTAGTCTCGAAACTTTTTAAATAACGGTCCCCCGTCTACTTAAAATACGTGAAAATTCCTCTTCCGAATTTCACCCCCTATATGGGAAATTTTCGATGTCAAACAAAAGGGGTAAATGACTTTAAGGAAGTCCATTAAGTGAGGGAACGCCTTTTGTTCTGTCATTAGTGAATCGATTTTGTTTTTCCGACGGGATGAGGGACATGCCCGAAAAAAAACCCCTCCCGACAATAAGCCATTGTCCCTTTTCCACACACAATGTCACCATAGTAACCCTGAAATTTTTTCTATAAAAAGGGATCGACGTGTTGTTTTAACATGTACCTCCTAGGGATTTGCTCGTCCCAACTTTTTTCTTTCCCTCCAAAACCTCAGATTTTAATTAAATTTCGCTTTTTAACAATTTCAAGTGTTCTCTTCAAATTAACCAGGAAAGTTTGTAATTTGACTCTCTGAGTAAAACATGAGGTTTGAGCTAATTGCGATAATTAAGGTTATTTTTGCTGTCCGCATTATTTTTTTATGGGAGGAAGAACGACAGTGTTGAGGTAAAAACTTCTTTCCTCTTCCCACCAGAATCTTCTTTTTGGGCCCTTTAAACATTAAAGAAAATTACTAGTTAACGGTGAAAGCACTTAAGACGAAAATAAAAGAAACAAAATTAAAGAATAACGAAGCTCTAATTGCTTTAAAAAAAAATCTTTTTTTTGCTATAAAAGACGCTGGAAAGGGGGTAAACTATGAATTTTTCGAGTGGGAAAGCTCCTGGAACACTCTATGGAAGTAGTTCCCAAACTTTTTTCGGCAAAAATCTCAAAATCAAGGTTTTAAGAGCCAAATTTTCGTCAAAAACCTCAAAATCAACATTTATTGCAAAGCTAAATTTCGTCAAAAAACCTCAAAATCGAAGTTTTAAGGGACATTTTTCGTCAAAAACCTCCAAGTCAACATTTCTATCAACATTAATTTTTGTCCAAAAACCTCAAAATCAAGGTATCAACAGCCAAATTTTCGTCCAAAAACCTCAAAATCAAAGTTGTAAGAGACATTTTTCGTCAAATACCTCAAAATCAAGGTTTCAAGATCCAAATTTTCATCAAAAACCTCAAAATCAGAGTTTTAAGAGATATTTTTCGTCAGAAACCTTAAAATCAAGGTTTCAAGATCCAAATATTCATCAAAAACCTCAAAATCAACGTTTTAAGAGACATTTTTCGTCAAAAACCTCAAAATCAAGGTTTCAACGGCCAAATTTTCGTCCAAAAACCTCAAAATACAAAGTTTCAAGAGACATTTTTCGTCAAAAACCTCAAAATCAAAGTTTCAAGATCCAAATATTCACAAAAAAACCCTCAAAATCAACGTTTTAAGAGACATTTTCGTCAAAAACCTCAAAATCAACGTTTCAATAGCCAAATTTTCGTCCAAAAACCTCGAAATCAAAGTTTCAATATCCAAATATTCATTAAAAAAACCCTCAAAATCAAGGTTTCAACAGCCACAAATTTTCGTCCAAAAACCTCAAAATCAAAGTTTTAAGAGACATTTTTCGTCAAATAGCTCTATGGCTTTGGATGTCAAAAACTATCTTTATCGTGAGAATTCAACTAGTGGAGGCCTCCTCGTCAATCAATATCAGAATAATTCAAAGCAATTGTTTAATATTCCGTGGGACTTGTTTCGACCTGTTGCTTCGTCCCTGTCATTCTCTCACATCGGAATGAATTCAATTATACATTAATTTTTCAGTCCGTTAATATTGCGTGCTCATTTATATAGGACAATTGATTAAACTTCAGAATTTGATTTTAAATGGCTAGTAAAAAAAGGTCTCTGGAAACTTTGATACGGATCAATGCGGACTTTGCATTTTCAGCAGGTAGTTATGCAAATCTAAGTATCGGACATGAGAAGGCAAAAAAGGACACCGACTATTTTTCAAAAAATAATAACCGAACCCGTTACATAAATATAGAAGATTTAACGCTCTAAAGGTTTTTCTTTGAATTTTCCTTAGTGGAAATTAAACAGAAGGGGTTTTTTAAAACAAAAAACCTCAAGGCACGCACAACTTTATCTTTTAGCTTGATAAAAGGTAAAAAACCTGATCTAGAAACATCAAGGGTCGTTAACTTTCCTCAAGTTCATTGGGTTGAGGGTAGAAAAAACAGTTTATCCCCGAGTGTTTTTTTCTCATAGAGCTTAATTTTGTTCCCATCTCTATTTGATCCGATTTATTTTTTATTTTTAGACATAAATGTATGCAGGCTTATCCCTTAAACTGATTATGAAAATTTTAATTTTTTTTTAACTCGAAAAAAATTTGACCTTATCGATATATTTGCGTTTTTAAAACATTTTTGAGCGGTATCTCGTCCGGAGGAAATGTGGTCGGAAGGAGCCCTTGCGGATGGAGCACTTCCTACGCTGATTAGCAATATTTTATCATCTCAAGTTGGAAAATAAGAAACAGGTGATCGAAAAAATATAAAATGCGATAAAAAAAGAGATCGGGAAAGGTCAACTACCTCGGGGTCGAAACGTGTAAAACACGAAGAACTCGAAAGGTCCCGTTACGTCCTCCTATCATCTCCCGTTACCTTTCGTACAAGTTCGACCTTTTTTTTTTACATTTTTTATTTTATCTCGCTACCGGATTTCTTTATTAAAAATCCCTTTTTCATCCGCTTTTATCCTTTAAAAATTAAAATAGGTTAGCCATGTCTGAAGGTATCTTCAAAAGCAAAGAATTCCCCTAAGGTTAATTAAAAACCGTATTAGATTATTCAGAAAATAGAACAATTTTTATTTTTAAAGCTCATTGTTAATTCACATCAATCCTCTTGTGTTCACGCAATCTTCGCTTTATATACGGAAAAAAGAGATAACGAGCACGAAAATGTAAATGAAAGAAAAAGAAAAAATTTTTGTGAAATATCAACAGCTGTCCTCTTCCAGGGTGAAAAACCGCTACCCCATCCTTGTTCTAACTAAATTGAGATTTGTGACGAAATACGCCTTGTAAATTTTGACCCTAGGCTATAAAAGTGCCTCTTTTAAGGGAAAAGAGAGGGCGAGAAGAGTGATTTATTAAACGGCTATAGAAGAGGGGCTTTAAGACAAATTTCTCAAGTCTATCGATTCCTGGGTTAAAAAACGACAGGTGAAGGACATGAAAAATATTTCAGAAAATGGTCTACATTCATAAAAAAGTGAGACAAAACACGAAAAAAGGCCACACCCTTACCGTGTTTATTTTCTTCATTAGGGTGGTTACTATTTTTTCTTTATTTCGACCGTTAAGACGACCATAACTGCTATCTCGAAATGGGACACGCCTTCCTGAATCACTGCTCTTTAACACGAAACTCACTTTATCTTTAAAATATAGAGGAGAAACTTTAAGTGCGAAAAAATCATAAATTGACTCGACAGATTAATACTTTTTTCTCTTTTAAAAGAGGAAAAATTAGACTTTATTGATTTTTTTGAGCATTTTTTCTAGTGGGGAATTCATTAGGAAAATTTTGACGTTAAAGCCTCGTATCCTAACGTCATTATTACAGAAAAGCACGCGATCCAGACATATGAAGAACAAATACGTTTAATTAAAAGCGAATTTACTGAAAAATGACCTTTTACAGTGAAACCTCAAATCTAAAAGGACATCTTATCTACCTGATGAGTTGGAATTTTAGGGCTTGGCAGAGAAATGCATCTGCCAAATAGTGCGCGCCAAGCAGGGAGAAATTCTGTAGTCTTACCCGGCGCCAGACCCAACTCATCCCGCCACCACCACCACTGGCGCAGAACCTGCCAGTCGATTCACAGAAAACAGAAAAAACGATCACTTTTGTCAATGATTCCCCATTTTTAACAATCCATTATGACAACATGGGCGTGTAAAACGTGTCTTTTTATTATTTTCTCTCTCTCTTTTGTTAATTATCTATTTTTATTAAAGAACAAAGCAATGAAAAAGAACAATGTTCAATATCAGCGTTGTGAATAAAAGGAATTCATTCCGCTTAGATGATTAAAAAGGCTGAGTAGAGTGAAATCGTTTAAATTTTTTTTTTGTTTATTAAAGGACAAGAAATATCAGTATACAAAGCTTTGAAGACGACAAGGGGGTTGGTTTTGGACTTTTCGCTTCCTATTTTACACACTCTTTGATCCCCCCTAAGCGCTCTCGTGTAATTATTGGAAAAAGGATCGTTTAAAAATGCGTGTTCGCGTATTCGAGAGTTGGAAAACTTTTAATTTTCTCGGGTTTCCCAAAGTAAAAGCGAAGAAGGAAAAGTATGGAATTCGTCAAGAATTTCTTTACTTCAAAAAGGTTTTTTGTAATTTAAAACGTTTTAAATATTTTTGCGGTTGCCCTACTTTGTGACTTAATCAAATTTTTCAATCTCTTGTCCTTTGATAATCTTTAGAAGTCGATTAGAGGATGCAAGTCACGTTCTTTTAAGGGACAGTGTTTCAAGCCTGTCTTATAAACTATCCCCCCATCTTCCTCTTTGGAAATCTGTCAAAAGCTTCTATTTACTCTCTGAAGTCTGTCGGATGAAAAGGCATCTTTACTTTAAAGGGGAGTTTTTTACGCCTCCTTCACTGCCCCAATTTTTCTCTCCTTTTTTTTAACTTTTACATCGACTTAAATTATGCGGAACGGTATTATGTTTTCTCGTAGGGGAGATATTTCATGTTTTTCCATATCGTCGGGCCCAGAGGGGAAGACAAGGCTTTGCGAGATTTATTAAATCTATGGGACTTCTATTTGTTTAGAAATTTGTTTAAACAGAAAATTTTTTTTTCTCTTATCTAATCATGAAACATGAAAAATCCATTCTGTATACCATCGCATTACTTGAAAAAACTTGTCAATGCCCATCGGCCATCATTGCCCCAATGCTTGCATCAGAACCCATTATGTATGAAAAACCTTGAATTAGATCACTTTTCCGACACGTTAAAATAAATGTTTTCATCACATTTAAATAACACCAAACTTAACTGGTTCAGAGGGGCAACAACCCCAAACAAACTGAAAATTGGATGGAGTGAAAAGGGAAGTTTTAATTGCATTATAAGTACTCAAGACATTCTCAGGGCGCTAATTAAAAAGAACCTTATCGTCCAAGGAAATTTTTATATATAAAAAAACCTTTTTTTTTTATATTTCACGTTTGAATAATGGAACAACTCAAAGCATAAACAACTTTTAAAATTCCATTTTTTCTGATATTTTTTGTTTTTAAGTCGATTTATCCCAATGTTAAATGGGTTTTAAACTTTTTTTATTTATGAAAACGTTATTTTTGTTTTTACAATGTTTGAAAAGCCGATAAGATAAAAAGATGTGTAAAGGGAAAAGATTAAAAAATCAAGTTGAAAACAATATTCGTAGGGCGGAATTGGCGCATGGGAATCGACAGCTTAATTACCGGGGGTAGACATTTCCAGAATACCTTAAAACAATTTACAGGGAGCCTTGTATTAATTTCAAACTGTAATACTCCCCTCTCGTTTATATTTCTCCCAGCGGGCCTATTCATATCGTGACCATCTGTATATTCAGGGCGCGTATCAATTTATCGATTTCAATGCAAAAATGTGGAGGAATTGAGTTTTAAATTTTTTCACGTCTCAAATATCCGAAGTCTATAATTTTCTCCTATTCTAGCTACTTTCAGATTTCTTCAAAATACACTTTAATTATAGACCTTTGGTTTTTACTATTTTTGGGCTTTAAAAGATTATGTCATCTAGAGAAGTCAGGCTACAAAATGTGTTTTTGTTAATAAAAAGGCTGATTTTTTTTGTTCTTATTAAATTTGTGAAGTTTTAAAGGCATAAGGGACGTTTTAGGGTTGAGAAAGTTAGTTGGTAATTGGTTAGTTATCTGTTAGAATTCAGGAGTCTTGCTGAAGATACTTGGCAAAGGTCATCCCCCTTCTTCCTCTTTCTAATTTATGTCCCTCGCCCCTCCTTCATCCTCACCCCTTTTTCGTTCTACTCGAAAGCCCTTTCCCGACTCCTTCGGGGGGCTATATTTCTATAACTATTTCTCGTTTTGGCAAAGGGATTCTGGGCTTTTCTACCGCATTGAATCGTTTTAAAACAAAAAAAAATTTTCCATTATTGTAAACTTTAAAGTGACAAATATCAATTTTTCAATATTTTAAAATTTCACTGTCAAAAACATATTTTTCAAATCCTTTTTATTGAAGATTAAAAAGGGGGAAAAAGGTGAGGGAAACTTTTTCATTATATTGAATTCGGTATATTTCTGGATAAGTGATCCAGTGAAAATCAGAGGTAAAAAAATAAGAGGAAAATGGGATGTTTTCACTAAAAGAGAAGCAGAGCGATGAAAAAATTCAAATCTGGTATAAAGAAGCTCTTTGTAATTTTTTTCGCCTTTTACAAGGATTTCATCGCATGGCCAATCTTGTGAATTGGTTCAAATTATTCCGTTCCGAGAGCGTAGGTTGTTTTACATATTTATTCACGAATTTGACTCCCAGAGCCGAAAATAAAGCGTTTAAACTCATTATAGAGAAGGGGTCAGTGGAAAATAATTTTAAATTTTTACCTCTCGTTAAAAACTGTTAAGCCAAAAAATAAAAAAGATTATATTTCATTATTTATTTAGGTTTTTAATAAAGCGAAAAAGTTTCCCCATAAAATGTTGTCAATAAAAACTGAAAATTTCATCATGGGATCTCTTTCCCCTTGAGGGATCGAAAAAGAAAAAGTAATTAACGTTTAATAGCTACTAGATTGAAAGAGGAAAATGCGATTTAAGACAGAAAATATAAAGGGATCAAATGAAATTAGACAAGTGTACAGAATGGCTGCTCTTGATCGAAATGGAGAAAAAAGGAAAATTCTCTTTTGACAACGTAATTAATCTTTGTTTGTCTTTTTGGGTGAACGGAAGTCAAAAACCGAGCGTATCCGTGAATCGTTACACAAGACGTTAATGGATAGACAGGATGTCGACCGGAACAAACGTTGGGATGCTTCACCACGCCCAGATTATTATGGGGGGTACCTCTTTTCGTCCTAAAAACAACTGGTCCTAAAAGCAACTCGTCATAAAATGGCGGAAAAAAGGAGAGTTCATTACATATTGTATTAAAGATTAGTCAACATCCCTACAACCATAATCGCTTTTTCGGCCAGATATTTTTAAGGGGGATCCGACATCAAAATTCTATCAAGTGTGCGAGTGAGAGGGAAGGTGTCCAAAAGTAGTTTCCTCGTTTTGCTCACTAAAAATGGTCGGAAAATTTTTTTGAAAAGCGCGTTCTCTTTCTTTTGGAAAACCACGTGCTGTTTAGGGAGCAGTTTTTCCGGAAAAATTTTCCTCGGGAAAATAGAAAACGCTATTTTCCACCAAAACTGAAATTTTGAAAAAACAGGTTTTCATCTTGTAGGTTTTGACAAGCTGATTTCAAATATGCTAATTTAAAGAAGATCGGATGAATAGGTTCGTCGGTGCGAGATTTTTAAGGATTAGATGCTTCGGGGAAGGGGATGACCTGTGGGGATCCACACATGAAGAACATATTATATAAAGATTAAGTTCAGTTATTAAAGTCAAAATTATATTTTCTCATAAAAATTATTATTTTCAAAATTTATTTATGGGGCGTAAAACCCCCTTAGACCCAATGGGTATCGAATTTTAAGAAAAAGGGCGTTTTTTCATCCGTTTCTATGTACATTTCTCGTTTTAACTGATCGTAAACCGGGTTTTTCGACTGTTTTCTCTGACCCCTTAAAGCCTTGAGAGCATCGAAATAGCGTGCCACTAATCTCGAGAATATAAGTGATTCATTCCATTGTTTCGTGGATCAAATCCATCCAAAAGTATAACAGCCTTAATGAAAGAGCCATTTTCATAAACTGTAATTAAACAATTAAAATCGATTTTATCGTATTTCAAAAATAAAATAAATAAAAATCTTTATTTTATGAAATAATAGCGTCATTATTTTGGGGAAGACAGCGTTATCTATTGTTGGAAATATACACTGTGGTCCCTCGAGCGTATGAAACGTTAAGAAGGATTATTTTGAATAATGCTCTTCATGAAAATGGAAAGTGGAAGTTTCTAACTATAACAAAGTATATTCAAAAGTGGTTTAATTTTAAAAAGGTTTAATTTGGTACTTTTAGGTAGGTTTGAGTGCTAATTATGGCTTGGAGTAGTTGAAATACCTCTGGACTTTGGGCCTGTTCGGGTCATTTACTTTGACGTAACAACGGCATCTTGCGATTAGACCGACGCCCCATAGTCGTTAACGCGTCCTCCTCACATATTAAACTCAAAGTTCCATCAATCAATGTCGCTCCGACCTCCCCTATCTAAAATAAACAAGAAACTAATATTTGCCGAGGGTAGGAAGAGATTTAAAGAGTTGAGAACAAAAATTAGGTTTAATTAAAACGTGCTAGCCGGTGTTTTATCATGTTGACTAATGGAGATGGTCGAGGGCCTGTCATAGAAGTTTAAACTTTTGATGTTGAGAAGTTGTTGAAAACGGGCAGCTCCCAAGAAAAGCTTCTGCCCGCCTTCTGCATTGTACGGTGCATTTGAGTAATGATTTTCCCCGGGAGTGATTAATGCCTCCCTGAGGTTCCTTTCCTATACAATCCCTATAATATCCTTGGCACCTCCTCTCTTTTTAAAACCTCCGTTTCTTAATTGATTAATCGATTGCACTCCGTTTTTGAGAAAAAATTAGCTTTGTGGAGATCGTTAGCTCGAAATAGCGTTTTTTATAAAAGTCTGACATTAATTAGCTCTAATTGGAAGCCGAGGAGTAAAAACATCCCTATCATTAGTTGTACTATAAAAACATGATAGTTAAACGTCAAAACTTCCCTTTAATGATGGTTATCCTCTAAAATTTATTAGATATTAGCCTTTTTTAACGTCACCACGCGTTGAAGAACGGCCACATCTCTCTCCCTATGCAAAAATAATCAACGGTAATGGCGAACCTAGAGATTGAAAGGGGAGAAGAGAGCATCCTTAATGAAGGCAAAAGAGAAAACCCTTGGGATAAAAGCGAGAAGGTGGGGCCGAAAAAAAACCTCCTGTTTTAACGAGTTTCCCTTACGCGACTAATTTAGAGAAATATTAAATAATCATTGTTTTAAAAGGGGTTAAAATCCCTTGAGATAACAGTAGGCGCGGTCGTGTAGGAAGGCCAAGGCCTAGCGTAGGCAACCTCGTTTCTAAGGTCATTTCTAACCTGATTAGAAACCACGAATTTCGCACTAATCCGCAAATTCAATCGCTGACGTTTCCAAACAGGCGTCTCGATTAGGCAAACCGTGCATTCCTGCCCGGTCTTTCTGGCTTCTATACTAATTTTATTTTTTTATCTGTTTCAGGTAAGACGTTATTTTGGATATAACTCTCATGTATGTATAAAAGCCGATCTGTGCCCATTACGGCCCTTATTTGGATTCCGGAGGTAAAAGTTGAAGCAGCATAGAAGGGTTTCTGAGATATTAGAATGAATGTGCCTTGTGAGCCCTATATGTCAGCCCTAAAGGTCCCTTTACTCCCCTCTTACTATTTCAATGCCCAGACCTCTACCTTTTCTTCTTTCAAATTTAATCTGTTTCCCTCATTTATTCAAAGAATGTCTGCCATCTTATGGATTTTAATTAAAAATACCGGAAATTCGAGGAATGATGAAACGTAAAAACTTTGATTCACCTTCTATACTATACGGAATTTATTATTTAGTGCAGGAAATTTCATGAATTCGAATGCCACTAGTAGGGTATTTTCTGCCTAAGGCCTCAGTAGCTAAAAGAAGACTAGAAACGAGAAGATATCTGTAGTTTTAAATCCAATTTTTGTTTCCTCTAATGTCCAATTCGGCATACTTTCTCAATTGTTAAGGCCATTTCAATTAATATGCGTTTACCCTATTCTTATTGACTTGGGGTCATTGAAAAGTCCCTAATTCCAATTTAAAACAATCAAGTCGACCATTCGTACTCGAATAAAAGGCCTCATTTTTGCCACAGCCATCTTGATAAACCATTTTTCAATACTGTTGTCACAACAACGTTTACCCACAACATTTCACGTTTTAACTCTAATTTCCTTTAACTTCTTAACGTAATTTTTTATCGTTTCCGTTCCGAGTTTCGAGTAGTAATCGATATGATGCAGTCCAAAAGGTCACTCGCGACTTTTCTATTGTCCCTTTTCTCGTTTTGAATCGATAAAATATTCTTTTCTAACGCCCTTTCCTTTAAAAAGAGAGTTTTATTAAATTTCACGCTTTCAATAATTCATATCTGACTCCTTGTGACATTTTTAAAGTTTTAAATTGGAAAGAGAATATCGTTTTTGGCTTCGTGACGAGACTTTCCGTGCGAAAATTAAAGCTTTTCGTGATCGTGTGACAAAAGTGAATATTCCACATTAATCAGTAACTTGAGAAGACAAAGTCGATTTTCTTCTATTTTTTGTCTCTGAAAAAATTTCCCATTATGTTTGTAATGAGTCGTTGGGGCATTTATTATTCGGTAGGGGAAGCGCTTTTTCAGGATCGTTCAATTAATTAAGTCCCACCCGTTCTCCACCTCCCCTCTCCACAATTTTCCTCGTGTTCTATTCAGCACTTAAACGACCCTGTTATATTTCGCTACTAATTTTCATCCATTAGCTTATCAAGAAATACGAGCTTTTAAATCTGTCTTTAATCAATCTAAACGGTTAAAATATTGAGAGGGTTATTAATGACGTTTTAATAACCGTTATTGTGATGTATGTGGGGATCTCCCCTATTCTGGTTACGTTGGCGCCGCAAGGAGCGCTAGTGACGCCAGGATCGGAAGTTTAGTCCCGCGTGACGAACGGAACGGAACGGAACGCTTATATTTATTTAATTTGACTTATAATAAACAATTAAAATAGTTATCGTGGATCATTTCCTTTCATTATCCACATGTATTCTTGAAGAATTTGCGTAGGCTTTGTTCTTATCTAAACTACAAAATACTGAATTCATTATATAAAACTTCGAAGGACGTCTAACCCACTTTTCTCCATCTTTCAACTTCTTTTTTAATACTTCAAAAAAAAGCTTCCAAAACTTTATAAACATGACAGGTTCCTCCCAACTTTTTTTCTTTGTTTTAACCCTAAAAATTGCCACCCCAGAGTTTAATAGCTTCTTATTGAACCTGAGGTTATAATTAATCGCTTTAGCAGAAAAATCAAAGGATATTAGGGTTTAAAAAAACGTTTTGAAACGCTCGCTCCACTTGGAAAATGAGGGCACGTTTTGTCTCCTCATCGACCCCAAGTCGTTTGATCTCAAAACTCAATTTTTCCCCTCAAGATTTTTTTTTAATCGAGACGATTTAACTCCGCCATTTGAATAAGGAAATGAAGGAATTAGATTTTCCTTTTACCCTCCTCTTCACTTAACAGTTAACCAATTTGAATCTATTCAACTTTATTAGATTTTTTTTCCTTGTAAAAGTACTGACCTTCTTAATCTTGTGGTATTTAACCTTTTTTTGTCATCTTGTTAACATCGTTATTTTAAAACAAGAATTAGGACGCTTGTAAGTTAGTGTTAACTCGGCCTAACTAGTTCGACACCTCGTTTTGCAATGCAAATATGAGAAATTCTGTGTAGGAAGCAGTTTCTGTCATTATTTCAGGGATAAAAATATACGATTTTTATAACGAATGGGAGTCCCCATTTGAAAGATCGATGACTTCTTTTCTGTCATAAAGGTCATTGTTATTTTTGAGCCAGTCAATCACCTCCTACAATATCACGTAAGACAAATTAATCGTCAATTTATCCATCCTAATCAAAGGACAGCAGCCCTGTAGTTTCTAATGCTTTTTACCCAATTTAACCCACCTTTTTAAGGGCCCACCTTCACTTAAGACCCCTTAAATGTCCTATTTTGCTTTATTTCATACATTTCTCTTCAAAATTTCAAAATCCCTGCTCAGTAATGAGAAATCTGCTTCAACAATGAAGTTTTATAACATATCCTTTGTATAACCTCTTATTAAAACGCTTTTGTAATTTTCTAAGCCGTAATTCTTTTTATTTTTTATATAAAGGATGTCCATTCAGGATATTGAATAATTAAGTTATTAAAAAACAAAACTTTTTTAAATTAGACATTTGGCTCTGAGCCAATTCCCATTGGCTAGATTAAAGCCCAATTTGTCAAGTTTGAATTATTATAAGTAATTGTTATTAAAGGATGATAACTTTTAAATTGTTTATTATACGTTTGGAAAATTAGGGATTAAAATATTGAAGGTGTAAAGCGTAAAAGTTTCTTAGAAAAGGAAAAAATGGAAGTAAACAGAATTAGAATTTTAACAATTCAGTAGATTTCACGTTCATAGCGAGAAGGAAGAGGAGATTCTGGATTAAATCTGAGCCTAGAAAAGCTACCCCATTTAGAACTTGAGATGGTTTCAGAGCTACCCTTTTATAAATTGCCATTTTTTTCTATTACTTGGGTCCTGGGAGGGAAAAAAGTTTGAAATTGACTTTAAGATTACGTATGGGCTTTCTAACGTGTCCCTCTCACGTTGCCGGAAGGACCAAGTGGTTTCTCCCTATGATTTCCAAGCTGCGCAATGCGTCACGTTTACCCTCTTTTGTATAGGTAATTTTGGAAGTCATAATTCCTCACTTCATGACATTTAGGCACAAAAAGGTCATAATGTGGAAGGTAGATGAGTTTGCCATTTCGGAGGAACCTTTAAGGTACTAAAAGGGAATTACGTGCAAATGGCTTTCCCTTAAGTCACAAAAGTGAAATTATTGGAGTAAAACAAATCTTTTATATAAATTCACTTGAAAGATTTTAAAGAAACATTGTCAACTCGTAAATCATATTCTTCGTTTTAACGCATCAGCGCCGTTTTGGCAAAGTTTCGTGGAGCATTTTGCCCTCAGTTTTTCAATTAAAACATCGAAGACTTCTTTCTTTTGTGGTACGTAAAACTTTGAAGCTAACCGTACGTAATTGTCCTCGGTGACGTAAAGTTTAAACTAGAGAGTCTGTATGCGAAACCTGGTATTGTCATGTCACCCCTGGCTTTCTCAAGACCTATTTTACGGTGGTCTTCCTCATGTTATAAACTTGCTTTGTATTCCTTAGATTAAAAAAGCTTATAGCGTGTAAAGGATATTTGCATGTTTAACGCGTGAAGGGCTTCTTTTTATCGATAATGCCATTTGAATATTGCATATTCATTTTCCGTATGGTTCCTTTCCGACATCGTAACATAATGATTCCATTGGGAGCGGTATGTCAACGTTAATATATTTCCCTCTCAGAACATAAAGGGTTGTCTCATGTATTAAACACGGATATTATCTCTAAATATCTCACGGGTCCGATACACCGCGAAATTCTCGCTTGGTAATTTATCGTTTTCGTGGGGTTTGCGAGAGGATTTTGTCTCGCCCTCTTGGAGATTTAATATCAAAGTCGGTTTCGGATCCGGGGGAGGGATGTCTCTAGCAGTAATATCGGATGCAAATTGCTATGTCAGCCTTGTCACAAGATGCCTCTATTAAGGGGTCCGGAAGGAGGAGGGTTGAGCCGGGAAAGGAAGCCCCCGAGTCAATATCAACCAATTGTTGACACAAACCGCGTCTTCCGACCATCTCTTCCGATTTTGGGTCACATGTTTTCAAAAATTTTTAGGTAGATGTTAACCTCGTGTTTTCTCCTTTCACATTCGATCCTCCTTGAAACTTCAGAAATAGGAATCCTTTTCTTTATTTGCTATGTCTACAAAGGAACCCAAATAGAAGTTCCAATCTAAATGAGTTTCATAGTTCGGACTTTGGTAAATGTGACTCCACAAAGCGTTCTTCAACTGATAAGTTGGAACCATTAGAAATCCGTCTGCTCATTTCGTCTCGTAGGGCGTGTCAAATTATGAGGGGTGGGTTTTTCTGGAAAGAGATAACTAGGTTTCGCTGTAGGCGACAGTGGAAAAGGACGTTATCAACAGTCTTCGACTTTTATCAAGCACTAACGACCCCGTCCATTACCGGAGCCTTAAACTAATTTTAAAAACTTCGATTTTCTCTAAACTCAAATATTTCAGTAGAATTCAATAAAATAACGCCTGACAGGTGAGAAATGACAGTCAAAGAAAATGATTTTTCATCTTTTTACGCCGTGAAAAGCCATTAATCTGCGCTAAAAAGAGTGATAGGGCGAAAATAATTGCCAGGTATAACTTTTTTTGAATATACCTGCGAATTATTCACCGCGAAATGAGACGTGATGTGCAAAGTAAGGGGTGAGGCTAAAAAACGGAACCGAACAATGGAAACCCCTCCATTCACAGGTCCACACAGCTACAATTCACTCTAATTGCTTTTCTACCCCCGAGGCTTTTAGAATAGTCTTTAAAATGTGCGGATTTTCCTAATTACCTCCCATTGGGAGTACTTGCCGGATGATAGCGGAAAAGAATTTTCATATACGGTGGACCTTTAGCGATTGAATGTTTTAAATCATAGGGATGCTTTCCATGATCCGGCAACTTTTGACATTTATATCCTTTCGCTCTTCTCCCTTAAAACTTGTCCTGAGAGGCACATGCTTTCGTGACAGATGTTCCCCGATATTTCAGCTAAGCCGTTGAATTTTCCTGAGACTTTTGATGTCAATTGTAAAACCTTGCCAAAATCAATCGGGCGAAAAAGGGCGCATTTCATTACAAGGTGGAAGTGGTTAATTTATCTCCACCCTTTCCTTTTCAAGCAAACTCCTTATCTTCCCACCCTTCCGACTTGCGTCAAACCGAGGATTTACAGGGAGGTCAGACGGATTAACTTGTCAAACGTTAAATTCTGGTGGATCCTCTTCCTCGGCGCGTATCTTGGGCGTCGGCCAGGTTCGTCATATCCTTCGGGAATTCGGCAACACCTGAAGAGGGATTTACACTAGCGAAAATCCACCTACTTGGACACCGACCAAACCGTCCGAATAGTTTCCTAATGATTCAAACCCCACGAATGTGCGCGGGTATTTTCGTCGTTTGTGTATTCTAATATTGAACTCGCGATGCATCTGAATTTTAATTTTTCTTCTTTCACAAATTTCTTTGCAACACTTTCCTATACTAGGGGCGAATCCACTTGGGACCAATTTTTCAAAAAGACGCCCACGTAAGACAAGCAATTATTGACAACCAGAAGAAAGAAAATCTGAAAAGGTGAGATTAGGTTACTACCTAATCTCAAAAATCAAGTTTTTCCCCTTTACTTTACGAGACACAACCGTGCCTATTTTTGACCCTTTGCTCCCATCTACCTAATCATATGTAGAACAAAATAAAAAAAAAAATAAAAAATACATACAAAAAAGGTTTATTTTCGTCTACAATCTCCCAAAAAACGTTGGAAACACATTTTCCCCAAAACTCCCCCCGGAGGGGGGCCCTCATCCCCTAAATTCAACATCGAATAATCTTGAAAATTGTGTTTTTGACCTAGCAAGTGGGATTTCGACGAAAATTTAGTTTTTTCCTTCGCGATTCAGGGAAAATTCAGGGAATTTGGAAATTTTGAATTGTTGGCCACCATCTTTAATTAGATTAGAGGTTTTTAAGCATCTTTTTCATTGGATTAGAGGTTTTCAAGCATCTTTTTCATTGGACTAGAGGTTTTCAAGCCTCTTTTTTAACAGTAAAAGGGTTTTTGAGCCTCTTTTTCATTGGATTAGAGGATTTTAAGCATCTTTTTCATTGGATTAGAGGTTTTCAAGCCTCTATTTTAATAGATAAAGGGTTTTTGAGCCTCTCTTTCATTGGATTAGAGGATTTTAAGCATCTTTTTCATTGGATTAGAGGTTTTCAAGCCTCTTTTTTAACAGATAAAAGTTGTTTTTGAGCCTCTCTTTCATTAGATTAGAGGATTTTAAGCATCTTTTTCATTGGATTAGAGGTTTTCAAGCCTCTATTTTAAAAGAGGTTTTTAAGCATCTTTTTCATTGGATTAGAGGTTTTCAAGGCTCTTTTTTAACAGATAAAGGGTTTTGGAGCCTCTCTTTCATTGGATTAGAGGATTTTAAGCATCTTTTTCATTGGATTAGAGGTTTTCAAGCCTCTTTTTTAACAGATAAAAGGTTTTAGAGCCTCTCTTTCATTGGATTAGAGGATTTTAAGCATCTTTTTCATTGGATTAGAGGTTTTCAAGCCTCTATTTTGGTAGATATGTAAAGGGTTTTTGAGCCTCTTTCATTGGCTTAGAGGATTCAAAGCATTTTTTTCATTGGATTAGAGGTTTTAAGCATCTTTTTCATTGGATTAGAGGTTTTCAAGCCTCTTTTAATAGATAATGGGTTTTTGAGCCTCTCGTTCATTGGATTAGAGGATTCAAAGCATCTTTTTCATTGGATTAGAGTTTTTAAGCATCTTTTTCATTGAATTAGAGGTTTTCAAGCCTCTTTTAATAGATAAAGGGTTTTAGAGCCTCTCTTTCATTGGATTAGAGGATTTTAAGCATCTTTTTCATTGATTAGAGGTTTTCAAGCCTCTTTTTTTAACAGATAAAGGGTTTTGGAGCCTCTCTTTCATTGGATTAGAGGATTTTAAGCATCTTTTTTAATGAATAAAACGTTGTACATGCCGAGCCCAAGAAATTAGGAGAGATACCTGCTCGTTCGGTCCCAAGTGGTTGGAGCCCGATGGAGATAAATTTCACCTTTACTCACCCCCCGTGTTTGGATTTTTCCCCGGCAAAATTATAGCCCCTTTTAAATGTATTTATAGACAACCAAGTTTTTCAATCTGAATGATTTACACGACCATAAAAATGTCGAGATTCTAAAAATGTATCCAAATAAAATTACGTTTTCTGGAAATAAATCACGATCTCCGAAATATTCGTGAGCGATCTGAAAAGCATAGGTGCAAGGTTGAATAACATTTCTAGTGTCATGTTTTTGACACGTGTGACATATCGGTATAGCTACTTCCCCGATAATATTCGAAATACCGTTTCCTCCCTTTTATTTATTGCCTTCTCTTAACTGAGACTGAACAAAGACTTTTCTTTTTCGACACCATATTTAATTTTCTTACAAGAAAGATGAATACCTCGACGTTTTCAATAACGCTTAGACTTATCTCCTCCTCTCCGAAATATAAGTCTCTTTTTATTAAATGTGTACTTAGAGCCTCTTATCACCAAGCCGGTAACACATTTTTCTTTTAATATTTCACTCTTGGGGCCCCCCCTTAAAAGATTGTTTGCAACTTTTCCTCTTTTTCATCTCGACCTTTTCGATAGCTCTTTTATCGCTGTTTGCTTGGCCTATCACACTTTTTTGATTATTCAAAGTCTCGTTTTTACAACTTGATTCTTTTCCTCGCTCTAAAAATGAAGCAACATCAGAAGTTGGATGTTTTTTTCTTCTGTGCGTACCGAAGATGCGAATCGAATGTTTGACCAGCGCAGTGTGATAGATTCGACATAACGCTCATTTTAACCTCTTTTTTTCTTTTTCCAGGTGAGTGGAGAATTGAAACACGATGCGTTACTTGACTACTACGCTAAACAGGTCTGTCTATCAGTTTTTTTCTCAATAACAAACATAATTTTGAACACAAAAGGGGTAAAAGAGGGGGGTGTATTGTATTCCGTGTTTAACATCGTGCATGATATAGACCCCCGAGGCACCAGCGCAATTAGGATTGGGTGTGGCTCTTCTCTCTTCTCATAAACAGATTAGTGGGACTCGGCCCTTCCTTCCCTAAATGGAATTGAATTCCGTGACGTTCCTCATCACATTAACCAATTTTTTTTATCATCTTCATGATTTATGAATTTTGAGATAACCGTTTCGAGGATGCCATTTCCCTGAGTAAAAAACCTCATGCTCTCCTAATACCTCTCAGGTAAACACTTAACTCTAATTAGAATCTTTTCCTTAACACTCATCACCATTTTCTTACGCAATACAATGTGCCCCTAATATTTCGGCTTTTTCATAAAATAATGACCCAAAAAAAGGAAAAACGTGGCGAATCATTAGAAACTAAGGAAAAAAGGTCACGATTTTTCATGACGTAAACGTTTTTGCAACACTAAGAGGGACGAAATGGACTCCGATTACTCGATAAGACCTCTTTTTCTTTAAAATAAATCCCTTGCGATTACGAAAATTGAGTGGGGAGAATACAAAAGGGAAGACTGATTTGCAAAACAGTGTTTTTGGCTAAAGAACAAAGATGAGGGTCCTTTGTAGCGTTGTTTGTATAGGAATAAGTAGGAGGGTTGAAGGTGACTAAAAGCTCGGCCCTAACTAAACATCCATTCTCCAGTGTCAGAAAACGTCAATTTTTTCCCTTCTTTCCTTCCCTTCGTTAAAACTTCTCACGTCCAGCACATTAAAAGCTAAGAAAACAGAATATAGAGTGTCTTATTACAATTTTTAGGCAAACAATTTTTTTACCTCTCGTGATCAATGCTCCAAGTTCATAAAATTGACCGGAAACTTCGTAAAATCCATAAAACGTAACATTTCGACCTTAAAGTCGTAAAGAAAAATAAATTTATGAGCATAATAGCGGCAATTAAAAGGGGTCGCAGAGGGCAAGAAAGTTAAACGACTCTTTAAAAGACAAAAAATCTCAAGTAGCCAAATGTTCTGATTTTTTTTTCCTCGTTTTCTTGTTTTCCCCTTCACTAGTCCCAAGTACCTCAAAGATGCTTCATAGGACATTTTTTCCTGGAAAATCGTGATTTCCTTACAAACGTTCACATTTTTTTGAATGCCCTCTTTCTTCATTTTACGTTCTTCCAGAGTGAATACAATGAAAACATTAAAAACTCGTTAGTTGAGTCCACCTGCTTTTTTTAAAAGGATATAAAACTTAAAGAGAAAAAAATTGTGAAAGTTAAATAAAACTGGAATTCAACTAGTCTTACCTAGA
Source organism: Orius laevigatus (assembly GCA_018703685.1). Taxonomy (NCBI): domain Eukaryota; kingdom Metazoa; phylum Arthropoda; class Insecta; order Hemiptera; family Anthocoridae; genus Orius; species Orius laevigatus. The sequence continues at coordinate 236,004 of JAGWEN010000085.1, forward strand.
TTGTAGAGAAAGCAAACTGTCAACTTTTTTTTAAGTTTTCTCCAAGAAATTACGCTATTACAGCCTTCTTTTTAATATAAAAAAATGTAACATTTATTCGAGTGGTGGAAAAAAGAAACCCTTTACCATCTACCCTCCACTGCACCTGACACATAACAAAATCCTCGAGTTTATTTCCCTGTAATATTTCTCTGTCACTTTTTTTTTTATCCTTTGATATTGAAGCACCTTGTAAAGTTTAATTTTTTTTCTAGTCATTTTTTTATTTATTCCAAGTTTTCTAACCTAATTGGCTGTTTTTAGTCAAAAACCTCTTCTTGAAAATTGGCTGTTTTAAAAGCATTTGGAAATTCGCTAACCAAATAAAAAATAACATTAAGAAGCTTATTGGAGTATATGGCTTGAAGCCAAATTCTCTCATCTAGACGATTTTTCATTCTGTCCAAACAACGAGCACTGTTGATTTATAAGCTACAAGTAGTAACCTTCTATAATTAGTGAATAAATGCATAAAACGCAACAAAAAAGATGTAAACAGAAATTTTCGAAAGGTAATTTGCTTCATTTTGGGGGGAAAACCTTGTTAGAAGGGATGGTTTATTTTAAGCGAAAGGCTAATCTCTCACTTTTGAGGGGCTTAAAATTTCAAACAGGTTCGAAATCCTATCATGGACTTTGAGGGGGGGAAAAAGGAAAGGGAATTAAATTGTTAAGTTTTCTGAAGATAATTGCGGGACTGGAGAAAAGGAGCTTTAGGTCATTTCCTTCCCGACGTCTTATCTCTGAATCCCTCTTTTGGACGAAAAATATAAAAATTGGCCTATCATCAGCTGTCCCAATTTGGCATAAAAATCCATTCCAAACTTGCAAATTAACCCTCGAGAACTGCTGGACCGATTTCCCAAGTTGTCCCCTTTTTTGGAAAACTATTGTAAAGACTAGCAAGTGCTCCAAGTCTCTAAATGGAACAATTTTTGCAATATTTTGAGTTTGAAAAAAGGCAAAATTATGATTTCTCAAGAGCTGCTGGACCGAGTTTTCATAAACCACCTTAATTCGACAGCTAGAACGCTGCTGTTCCCTTCCATCTCTCATTTTGGCTTATTAACTTTGAAAAAATTATTAAAAATTGTTTGCTAATAAACTTTAATTTTATATTGAAAAGGGTTCTTTTAGAAATTGAAAGTAAATTGATAAAAAAATTCTTTAAGTTACACACAAAAAAATTGATTTATAAAGTTCGACAAAGGGAACACTAACGAACTCCCAAAGGTTATTTAAAATCTTTTACCTTAAGTTTACAAACGCCACCGGTCAAAGAGGTCGGGAGAAAAAACGTTCGGAAGATTTAATTAAGTTGCTTATAAATATAAGGGCGAAACAAGAGATCTGAGGGGTGGCAAAAGGGGCTTAGGTTTCCCGGAGGTCCGTAGACGCCCTTTTGCGGTTAGCCCTTTTGAACAAAAAGGTTTCACCGCTCCCGTATTCCTGAGGCATTCCAGACCACGAAAATGTGACTTCTCTATTCCCCTACTTTGTATTAATCTTCATAAAATAAGCAACTTCCGTCCTGTTTTAATAGAAAGCCAACTAAAGTAATTTTTTCTCAAAATTCCACTGTTGAAAACATTTTTTTATGTTATAAAATAACGAATATCGAAGGGGTGCCCATTTTGGAAAACCTAAGTACAAAAACGACCGGTGTGCTTCCCTGTATAATGGCGTTTCTCTGGTAATGGGATGGTTCTCGGAATAACAACTAAGGATCCTTTTCAGCCCCCCCCCCTTTTTCCAGCATCCAAGCACTTGTGGATCCCCATTATGTTATTATTACCTATTGTCCTCCCTTTTTGTCCCAATGTAATTGTTTTGCTCCCCCAAAATGAACACAATGCTTAACAACCGGTCATTAGCATCTTTTGACGTATTTTGATTTTTTCAGCAACTCTTTCGGGGACAGCAACAGACTGCGAATGGAGCTGCAGCCGCCGCCGCTGCTGCGCAACAGCTTCAGCTTGTGCAACAACAACAATACCTTGCGGCGACGCAACAACAGCAACTTGCTGGACTTGCAGCTGCACCTGCGGCCGCAACTTTTACTCCTCATGCTACTCCTTATATCATCAACCCACAAGAACCTTATGTCATTGCTGGTAAGAAATCGTTTTTATAAAGTATCTTGGAGTTAAATCTTTTTTAGGTCCAACTGTGGTTCCTCAATATTATGGAGTCCCATGGGGTGTGTATCCCACCAATATTATTCAGCAGGGAGCTACTACTCAACAAAGGAGACCGCTAACACCATCTTCAGCTTCTGAAAGCGCCAATAACCTCACTCAGGTATCTTGTAGCTTTTTTTCTTTAATTTTAATATTAAACGATGATTTAGGTCCAAGCCGGTCAATATCAAGTCATTCCTGCTTACTATGACCAAAACGGGTCATTAGTGATGCGAGGAATAGGAAGCGGAACACCGATGCGGCTTGTTTCTCCAGCTCCTGTTATAGTCAACGCTCCCAATCCTGGTATGGGCACATTTTTTTTTCTTTTGTACATAACCATTACCTTGTCCCGTTAACATGTACATTTTGTAAATAACCTGGAGAAAATTGAGACGTGGGGAATATATGTTTTAGCCGGTGTAGCAGGAAACAGCATGAGATTGCTAGGGAATCAAACCCAACAGATAACAACACCTCCCTCCTCCATATACAGCAGTAACCAACCAGCTTCTCTCTACAGCACGCCCACTGCCAATGGTACTGCTATATCAGGTACTCCCTCCCTTTTAACCACGTTTTATAATGAGATAACCAAAATAATATGCATGTTTATACCAATATGGGAGCGAATGTGAGAGTGTGTGTGGTTATAGGTTTGCCACCGCAGTCAGGTGCTAGTGGAAGTGCTGGCTACTCGAACAACTTGGCTTCACTAACTTCGAGTCTATCTTCTTCCCTCGGTGCAGGTAGCTAACAAGTCCTATCCTTCATCTCACAACGCATGCTTTTTGTACACTTTGTCGCTTTTTTGTAAAAGAATGCTTCGGAAAACATCCAATGTTTGACCAAACAAAACGGAAACCTTTTGTCTGATAAAATGTTTCTACTTTTGCATGAATATGCATGCTGTAAAGGAAACTTATAACATAGAATGGCAGCACATCAGGAATCATCAGGTTATGACTACAAGGGTCAATTCAAAACCAGGCAAGCTGCCACTCTATGCTGATCTCTACCAGCTAAAATTTGAGTTTTATTTTTAATTTATCATGGTTTTTATTTATTTTTTTGTTTAATTTAGTAAATTAACTTTTTCAGCACTTGCTTTTGTTTTTATTTTAATTTAGTAGAAGTGCACTTAGCAGATTTGAGACGTTGTTTTAAATGAATTTTATTTGTCAGGACTGGGTCTTGGAACTGGAAGTACTGGTAGAAGAGATTCCTTTGATAGGAATACATCTGCTTATTCGCCATCTTTGGAGTATGGAAGGGCCAAATGGCCTCAAAGTTATGGAACTTTAGGTAAAGTGTTGGATTAAGGTTGAGGATGTTTTTGATGGTATTGTTTAGGTACTGTTCCTGCATCTGCTAGTCCTTTGGGATTGACATCGGGATCGGTGACACCTCCGCCTCTTGGATCGGGAAGCGGTGGTCTTCAATTGGGAGGTTTGACTAGTGGTCGGTCGCTTCTTTCTGCTGCTCCAGGTGCGGAAGCTAAATTCCGCACGGCAACAACAACACTAGGAGGCGGAGCTTTGGGAACACCAGGCTCCCTTTTTGCCAAATTGGGCAGCGTAACGCGCACTCTAACTGCATCCCCTCTCGATTCCAAACCCACCGGACGTTCCCGCCTTTTGGAAGACTTCAGAAACAACCGCTATCCGAGTTTGCAGTTAAGAGACCTTGCAAACCACATCGTCGAATTCTCTCAGGATCAACACGGCTCGCGTTTCATCCAGCAGAAACTGGAAAGAGCGACCGTACCCGAAAAGCAGCTCGTCTTTTCCGAAATCCTCTCCGCAGCTTACAACCTTATGACCGACGTTTTCGGAAACTACGTCATCCAGAAATTCTTCGAGTTCGGCACCCCAGAGCAGAAGACAACTTTGGCTCAAAAAGTACGCGGACACGTTTTGCCACTCGCTCTTCAAATGTACGGCTGCAGAGTCATTCAGAAAGCGCTCGAATCCATCTCCGGCGAGCAACAAGTCGAAATCGTGCGCGAACTTGATGGTCACGTCTTGAAATGCGTTAAAGATCAAAATGGAAACCACGTCGTTCAAAAATGCATCGAATGCGTTGATCCTCATGCTCTCCAGTTTATCATCAACGCTTTTCAAGGACAGGTAAACATATTTTTATTCATTTTTCATTTTTCACATTCATTTTTAGGTCTTTACTCTCTCCACTCATCCATACGGATGCCGTGTTATCCAGCGCATTTTGGAACACTGCACTCAAGAACAGACTGCTCCAATTTTGGAGGAACTACATCAACACACTGACCAATTGATTCAGGATCAATATGGAAACTACGTCATCCAGCATGTCCTAGGTAACTTGATTTTCTTTCAAAAACATCACCCATTCTATTTCCGCTACAATCAAACAATCGTATATATTCGAAATTTGTACATAAAGTTAATTGTTTAGAGCATGGCAAAGCTGAAGACAAAGCCATTCTTATCGGAGCAGTTCGCGGCAAAGTTTTGGCCCTTTCTCAGCACAAGTTTGCTTCAAACGTCGTCGAAAAGTGCGTCACTCACGCCACTAGGGCCGAAAGGGCCGTCTTGATCGAAGAAGTCTGCGGATTCAACGACAAGTAAGACCGAAAATCATAAAACGCCAAAAACCTAACACATTTTTCAGCGCTCTCCATGTCATGATGAAAGATCAATACGCTAATTATGTTGTCCAAAAGATGCTCGACGTTTGCGAAGCTTCGCAGAGGAAAATTCTCATGCATAAAATCAGACCTCATTTCGCATCTCTCAGGAAATACACTTACGGAAAACACATCATCGCCAAATTGGAAAAATTCTTCATGAAATCAGCTAACAGTGTCGTTGTCCCCGAACTCGGCCCAATCGGACCCCCCACTAACGGAGTTCTTTAAATTAAAAAATTAAATTTTTTTGTATATACATACATTTTATGTATATTATCAATATAAATATTTTTAACTATTTAGGAAATCCTATGTCTTTTTCCTATTATTGCAGGAAATTTTTTTTTTTAGTTTTTATTATTTGTATATAAGACCTTTTATGGTGTCTGAAAATCATATAAACATTATGACTGAAAAAGCCCCCTTTTACCCGCCCCCTTTGTTTTTCAACTTTTTTGCATATTGGGGTTGTAATATACGGAATTATGTTTATAATTGGACCAAATTTTTTTTAAATGTAAAAAAAAAAGAAATTTTTTTATCATTTTTGTATTTAGAAATTCCTCCATGTAGAAAATATTTTCTTATATTAGTTGTATATACAAAAAAAGGACCTCCCCATGTGTAAAGCCGAAACAAGCCGAAATTTTTTTTTGTACATACAAAAATGCTCATTCAACCGTTCTGTATATAATTTATTAAATTTTCTTTTTCTTTTCGGACCAATAGTTTATGTATATTTGGAAATTCTGCACTTTAGTGTAAATAGGGAAACAGAGGCTTAGTGCACGACACATTGCTCAAAATTAGTCATCTTTCACCGCCCAAATTTGTTTTCCTATATTTTTACATGGACACGGGGAAGAAATTTTGTACAGGACAAAATGCTTCTTTAGACTAAAAAACATAACCTAAGCAACTTTTTGTTTCAACCTCTTAAACTCCCTGTTACATTCCGTTATGTAAAATTTGTACAGTCGAGCATTCATTGACACTTTTAATTGGCTGTATATATTGATTTCTTAAATTCCGAACAGCTACGATCTCATAGGCTTCCCTTCTTTCCGACCAGCATTGTAATTAGCCAAAAAAAATTAATTATATTTTTGTAGTTCAATTTTTAAAACCGAGCTTAATGTATATCTGTTTCAAAAATTTCAAGACTGTACAATTGTTTATAATGGAAAAAAACTGTAAATATTTGTAAATGGATTTTTACATAAAATTTTTTTATAAAAAAAATATGATATAAAAGTATATATTAAGTTTATAGAAAAAACTGTATTATAAGAAAGGGTGTGATTTCATTTTTTGGTTTTGGACTGTACAGTGTAATAATTCGTTATCCTCCCTTTTGCTGGTCGATGGTTGGGAAGTCTAATTTCAAAGCTGATTTTTTTATTTTTTATTTATAATCGGGGGCCCGTAAAAAGTTTTTAGTTGACAAAGACTGAATTGTCATTTTTCTTTAATTCTACTTAAGATTGTACTATTAATTGTAATATGAATGTATAAATAATGGCACGTTTTGTCTTTTTAAAAAAAGCACTTTTAGCATGTATTCTTCCAGGTGTTAATATTTGTATCCCCCTTGTCAATTTCGTTTCTAGACTGTACATTTCGCATTTTTTTTATTCGGAATTTCGCTCTCTAAAGTCACATTTTTCTTTGTGATTCGTAGTGCTTTATGTAAAAAAAAAATGTAAGTAGTTTATATGTGCCTTGTTTTAACAAAAAAACAGTAAATCCCCAATTTATTTTTCTTTCTATGCAATTTTATAATAAAATTAAAATGTATAAATTTTAGGTGTAATTATATTTGGAGAATTTTCAATGTTTAAATGTATAATTGTGCATTGATGTTGAGTGTATTTTTCAGGCATTGGGTCATTTTTCCCTTTTTTAGTTGTGATTCTTTTTTTTTCTCAGAAGTTTTTTTTATTTTATTTTGCTTGGTATTTTCATGGTGGTTAGCCATCAACCTAATTAGATTTTTTTAGGTTTTACATTAATTTTTTTTAGTTTAAGCTACACCGTAATTAAATAGTTTAAGAAAAATAATCTCATGAACTTAAGTGTAACATGTTATAAATATTATACATATACATTATATATATTATACATACAAAATTATAAATATTTACTAATTATGTATTTTAGAATTTGTAGAAAAAAAATAAAGAAAAAAAATTATATAGATTTTAAATAAAAAATAACAAGAATATATTGTAAAATTTTTTGAGCAGTAGATTTTTTCTGCCGGTTTAAAATTATTAATTAAATAATTAATTAAAAATAATTTACGATTTGTATATGGTTGTACAAAATATAACAATTTTCATTGTGAGGATATTTTGAAGTATTTCAAAGTAAAATATAGATTTTTCCTTGTATTAAATATAAGTTTTCTTTTTTATTTTATTTTTTCTAATTTTTTTTTTCCTATTAGGAATCCTCTTTTGTTTTTTTTAATCCAAACTCCTCGTGACTTTTTATTCGTCTTTCGCCAATATCTCGAAAACTGTAGGTAGTAGGCGAAAAAGTATTAAGCACAAAATTAAAGCTTATTAAATTTGCTATGATTTTGAACTAAAGAGATTTTTTGTAGGAGCAAACGTATCTGAGCTTCGAGGCGACAAAAAACGGTATTTTCAATTTTGACCTCTGAAGGAGGGAAAACTTCATCTAATCAAAACGTTAATTTTGTAAAAGTTGTACTTAGAGAATTTAATCGCCTGTCAAAAACAACTCAAAAAGCAATTAACGATCAATAGACAGGTGGTTTCATCTTGAAAAGAATCTTTTCTCATTACAAAAGGATCAAAATGCCTAAAAAGAACCTTTTTCATTAAAAAATGCAAGATGGCCCGGGGGTGGACAACCAGAAATTTTCGTCCAAAAACCTCAAAATCAACATTTAAAAAGTCTAATTTTGGTCAAAAACCTCGAAATCAACATTTTTGAAGCCTAATTTTCGTCCAAAAACCTCGTAATCAACATTTCAAAAGCCAAATTTTTGTCAAATACTTCAAAATCAACATTTTTACAGCCTAATTTTCGTCAAAAAAACCTCAAAATCAACATTTTTAAAGCCTAATTTTCGTCAAAAAAACCTTAAAATCAACATTTATATAGCCAAATTTTCGTGAAAAACCTCAAAATCAACATTTGTAAACTCCAATTTTGGTCAAAAAACCTCGAAATCAACATTTATGAAGCCTAATTTTTGTACAAAAACCTCAAAATCAACATTTAAAAAGCCAAATGTTCGTCAAAAACCTCAAAATCAAAAGCCTAATTTTCGTCAAAAACCTCCAAATCATCGTTATAAGAGCAAATATTTTTGTCAAAAAATCTCGAAATCAACGTTTTAAGTGAAAAAGTTTGGGAACCTCTGCTTTTGCTGAATATATTTTTCTAAGAGCCAATTTTCTGCTTTTCTTTTTAATCGAATTTTTCTTTAGTTTGAGGTATCTTAGCCCGATTGGGACCTAATTTCAAAAATTCATGAGGAAAACAGTCCCAGGAGATAATTGTCTCACTTGTAACTGGCGACCATGTAGATTGAATCCAATTAGTGGTACTCTGATGCGAACTATCCTAATCAGGACAGGTGTTTATGCATGAACATGGCAACGCTCTTCCCTTTACTACAGTGTCCCAAAGATAAGTTGAACACAATTCGTCCTCAAAGAAATTCGATGAGCTGTGGGTTAAAATGGGCCCTTTTAGGCTTGATTTCTGATCCTTTTTGGACACCAAGGGAATTTTTATTGAAATATTGTTCCTCAAAAATATTAATTTTAGCTTGGTTTTTGATTTTTTAGGTATTACGGGCCCCTTTTTAAATCTAGATTTGCTTTTCTATTCTTTTACGAGATGAGCTTTTTTTTTAGCTTGATTTTTATCACAAAGTAGATAATTGTTTTGCTACAAATAGGGCCCTTTTCAGCTTGATTTTGTACCACTTTTATACACTACAGGCCTTTTTTACTAGATACTATTCTTTTTAAACAAATAGGGCCCGTTTTAGCTTGATTGTTGACCCTTTTTGGACACTAGGGTTTTGACTAGATTTTGTCCCTTTACGTCCAAAATGGACTCTTTTAGCTTGATTTTTTTATATTCTTTGGACATGAGAGGCTCTTTAGTCTGAAGTTTCAGTACCGAACTTTGGCTGTGATAATACCAAGATAAGAATATGGATAGATAAAAACAACTGAACAAGTTTATAAAAGAAGATACGTTTATTTTATAAAATTAAATTTACTGTCCTCCTGGACCTCCGTCGCTAGGGATCGACCTGATGATATCAGAATCTCCAGGGTCGGTGATCGAAAGCGTGCACACTCTGAAGTATTTACCGCAAGCGGTGCCCAACTCGGTGTTGTTTCCAGAATAATGATGGACGCCGGTTTTGGACAACATGGCATAATATTCAATCTCAGATCGCCTAAAAAACAAATATAAAAATGTAAAAACGCCCAAAGGCATTGCAAAAATAACAATTAAATTATTCTTAATGTGGCCTCAATCAGGAGTTTGTACAACACAGAACTTCAGCAGTAGCAAATACTCGGTAAAATCATCACAGGCCACAATAATAGAGATGATATTAGGGGAAAAACTAGACCATTGGAGCCTTAAAACGACTTGAACCTAATCAAGCGATTTCAAATACTCACGCTCAAGATCGAGAATGGTAACAAGTCAAAATAAATAGTTTTGAGACTACTCCATAGGTTCCTTTATTAGGAAACCTACTTCTCAGCCTCACCTTAACGACGGAGTGTTCTTGGCGATGATGATGAGCCTCGCCTTCCCTTGACGGAGGGTCTTCAACGTCTGCTTGAAACCGAGCACGTACTTCCCGGACTTCATGACCAGAGCCAAACGAGAGTTGATGCTCTCTAAAGCTTTTTTCTGCAAATAATAAAACAAATTAGTAAACCCATAAAACACCAGAAACTTAAAATCCTATGCCGGCCACGTGTTATAGGTTAACCATAGCAAGTAGTTTTAAACTCGGCATTTTAAACCAAAATTTATAAAACTCAATCAGAAAATCAATTTAAACCCTTTAAAGCATTAAAAACAATTGAAAAATTCAAAATAAAGCGAATAATAAGATAGTTAAGAAAATGGGACCACGTGGCCCACGTACCTGTTTCTTTTGAGCTACCATCGTGAAGATCTGCAAAAAGAACAAACAAAAACATTTTATTAGATAAATAAAATACAAATCAATTATTAAATGAATAAAGTTTATAATAATTTACCTAAATCTTACGGCAAACCTGAAAAAAAGGGGTAGAACGACGTCCGTAGATGCCACGATTCTAATTCAAAATGGATTCCAATTTGGGTTTGGATTTCATAAGTTAAGAAAGGATCTGATACAATAGCTGGAAGAGCAGGATCAGATCGTGGTCACTGTTAATAGACTTAACTGTTTAAAATTGATTAAAAACTAGTAAATTTAGCATTTTAGTTGATTATGCTCTTTTTATATGTTTTATATTCAAGGACGTATGTAGTAGGATGCTGTAATATAGTATAATCCGGAACACCTCTAATAGAAAAATTCCCTCAAAATTTCCCTTTTTTACACAATTTTTCCCGTTTCCCCAAAAAATTGGTGTGGAAAATAAAGAAAAGGATTACTAAAATATGTCGAATTTCGGTTTATGTTATACTTTTATGGGTTTAAAAGACGTGTATAAATGTAATATACGATAAAATAAACGTTTTTGTGGCTTGCGATGAGAAAAATTTCCTTTTTTCCCCGACAAAAAAATCCCACTGAGGAGCAGCTTGAGGAGCATCGTGGATCTGATACAAGGAGCAGGTAAATTTCACTGCTAACGTGATTTTTAAAACGCGAAATGAAAAGTATGAGGATAAAATATAGAAATTTAGTTATTTAAATATTAAATTATAATAATACTTTGATTGTTTGAAGCATATATAGGTTTTAAAACGCAAAAAAGTGATCACCTGTTACTTTTCTAGTATCGAATCGAGGCGGGGTGTTGTAGTGAACTCCCCTTTCAACTTCGCCATATTTCCAGTGGTTTTTTTTTTATATCACACCAAAAAAAAAGTGTCCGGGTTGTTTTTCCGTGTTTGTTTTATTTTTAAATCTCCCTTTTTCCCGATGGACGGGGTGTTATAGCGATTTCCCTCCTTAGCCAACAGACGATTTTATGATTGAGAAACACAAGAATTCGAACGTTTTCTAAAGTGTGTTTTCGTCAATTTTATTTTATTTTTTCATTATTTTCGCCGTATTTTTGGTTCTTTTCGGTTGTGTTTTTGATAAAAGATTGACATTGATAATAGAAACGCAGGTAATGTCAGCAGGCGTAACAGACCAGGTAAATAACAATATTGTTTCCCATAATTTCATTCATTGATTCGTTTTGAATTTTTTTAGCGGATGAAAGGACAAGGGAATCAAGGTATATATTTTATTATTTATTCATTTTTTATTATTTGTGTTTTATAATAGCTTTATGACTGACAAAGAGATAAAGATAAAATGGAATAACAATTTTTTTGGTTTGATAAGGGGTTATCAGGGTGTCCCGAATTTTATTGGTGTCCAGACCTTGAATGCCTGAGCCCAGGTGGTGGCTTATGCCATATGTCTGGCCATTACTTTTTACTATAGATTTGGAGAATTTTATTGACTTAAATTGATCAATCAAGGTCATAGATTGATTTTATGGCTTGGAAACATCGGGTTTAGTTTGTTGGTGCCTACTTTCTTGTTGGCTCTGTGGCTTTAGGTTACTACCCTGAGGGGTACAATTGATAAAATATTTCAGCTTTCAACTTGTGGATCGAAATGACCAGAATCCATTGATTAGGGTGCCCATATTTTTGCGTGCTGGCCTTTTTATGCATTTCTGGGACGATAATAGTCCATAAAGATAATGAAGCCATATTTTGAACCATTTCTGACTGTAAAAGAAACCTATGGAACCAGATTTTGAACTTGGTTTTGACATGAAAAGAGCCATTTTGGAGAAATTTCGTGTATTTTTGGATAATAATGGATAATAAAAACCCTTTCCATCCAGATTTTGACCATTTTTGACAAGGATAGACCCTTTTTAGCTGAACCTATTCTGACAAGAAAAGACCTTGTTAGGCCAGATTTTGACCTTTTTATTAACAAGAAAAGACCTTTTTCAGCCCAACCTTCCAACCTTTTTATTGACACGAAAGGACCTTTTCAGCCCAACCTTTTTTTATAAACAAGAAAAGACCATTTTCAGCCACTTTTTGACAAGGATAGACCCTTTTCAGCTGAACTTTGTTGGGTCAAGAAAAGACCCCGTTTGGCCAGATTTTGACTCTTTTTGACAAGAAAAGACCGCGTTTGGCCAGATTTTGACCCTTTTATTGACAAAAAGAAGACCTTTTCAGTCAGATTTTGACCTTTTTTGATGAAGAAAGACCCTGTTTCGCCAGATTTTGACCCTTTTTGACAAGAAAAGACCGCGTTTGGCCAGATTTTGACTTTTTTTGACAAGAAAAGACCCTTTTGTTTTGACAGATTTTGAAACTTTTTTTGACTTTTTTTATTTATAAGGAAAGCCCCTTTTTGGCCAGATTTTGACCGTTTTATTGACAAGAAAAGACCCTTTTCAGTCAGATTTTGACCTTTTTTGATAAGGAAAGACCCTGTTTGGCCAGATTTTGACAAAAAAAAAAGACCGCGTTTGGCCAGATTTTGACCCTTTTATTGACAAAAAAAGACCCTTTTCAGCCAGATTTTGACCTTTTTTGATATGGAAAGATCCTATTAGGCCAGATATTGACCCCTTTGTTGACAAGAAAAAACCTTTTTAGCCAGATTATGACCCTTTTTGACAAGAAAAGACCCTTCTTAGCCTTATGTTGAACCATTTTTCAAACAAGATAAGAACCTGTTAGCCGAATTTTGACCCATTTTTACAATAAAGACCCTTTTCAGAAAAATTTCGACCCTTTTTGACAAGGATATACCCCTTTCAGACAAGTTGTGACCTTTTTGACAAGGATAGACCCTTTTCAGCTGAACTTTTTTGGACAAGAAAAGACCCTGTTTGGCCAGATTTTGACACTTTTTGACAAGGATAGACCTTTTTCAGCCAGATTTTGACCCATTTTTACAAGAAACACTCCCCCTTCCCCAGCAGGCCTGTTCTTGATTAGGTTGTTCTGACATTTTCATTTCCATGCTTAATTATGCATTTTTTTTAGTAACGAATGGTCCTAAGGAACACGTGACTGAACATGAAGACTTTGACTCATGGAGAGCACAGCAACACCAGGTAATGACCTCATTTAGTTTTAAAACTCTTTCTCTAATAACATTCCTCAGGGATATTCTGCGCCGATTTCAACGACCATGGCATCAGATCCGTACATGTCCAATTATTACGGAACCTCGTTTCCGTACCAGGCGTTTGGAGTCGGGGACGGCACGTGGTCCAACAGCGATCCAATGACTTTCTTAGGCGGATATGGCGGTCAAATGGCCCCCGATTCTTATAGTAAGTTGCAAAATAATAGTTCTATTATTCAATGCAATCTAGGTATGGATGGGATGTTCGGCGGGGCTTTTGGCCAAGCAGCAGCTCCTGCCACAGGTTTTAACTACTTCCATGGAAACGGCGATTATTCCACTTGGGGTAATTCAGCTCCCATGTCCCGAAAGCCTCATTACGACGAATTCTTCCGACAAGGCGATCCAATCTATCAAGGTAATCCATAAAATCTTGCGAATCGATCGAAAATTGATTTTAGGAGTTGAAAATCTCAAAGGTATCGAGCATGGAATGCAAGGGTTGAATTTGGCTGAGCAAAAAGCAGAAAATAAGGAAGTCAAAGAGATGGGTGGTAATCAGCCCAAAAAAATGACGTGGGCGACCATAGCTAGTCAGCCGGCAAAACCTCCTCAGATTGGTTTGAAAAAGAAAGGTCCAGGTATGAACAATCTAAAGATGCCATTTCTACTTTTTTTTAGCGATTTTAAATCGTGTTTTGGGAATGCCGCCACGCCCTATGGTTCTAGGAAAGCACAATATGGATATCGGAACATGGGAAGGGAAGAATAATGCCGTCGTTAAAAATGTGGAGCCGCAACACCAGCACCCGCAGGCTCCTCCAGTTAGGCCAACTTGGCCAGGTCCGATGAGAGCGACTGCCCCACCACCAGCACAGGCTTACATCCCTGCTCCTCCTCCACATCGTCATCCAGTCGCTATCGTCCCTTCCCCTCAGTTACCCCCTCCTCAGGTAGTCTGAATCATTCCTAAACTTGTTTTTGATTTGTCTTTTATAGCCAATTGCCCAGATTCCTCCTCCTCAGCAGATGATCCAGCCACCTTCATCCATACCATCACACCCAGTTTTGGACGAGCTAAGAATAAAGAACAATTATAATCCGACGGATTTCGACTTGAATGCGGCGGAAGCTCGGTTTTTTGTCATCAAATCATATTCGGAGGACGACATCCATCGTTCTATAAAATACGAAATTTGGTGTTCAACAGAGCACGGGAACAAAAGACTCGACCATGCTTATCATGAACGTAAACTAGTGGAAGGTGGCTGTGTTTATTTGTTTTTCTCAGTGAATGGTTCCGGTCATTTTTGCGGTATGGCGCGTATGATGTCGCCCGTCGATTATAACGCTTCAAGCTCCGTTTGGTCGCAGGACAAATGGAAAGGTCAGTTTCGCGTGAGATGGGTTTACGTGAAAGACGTTCCGAATATGCAATTGAAACATATTAGACTTGAAAATAACGAAAATAAACCGGTTACTAATTCACGCGATACCCAAGAGGTCCCACACGAAAGGGGCAAACAGGTTTTAAGGGTAATGCACACCTACAGGCATACGACATCCATTTTCGACGATTTTGTACATTACGAGAGAAGGCAGGAGGAAGAAGACTCGAAAAAAGAAGCTTCCCATATGGAACCGCCGCAACATCAAACTTCACATCACAAAGTCGGAAAAATGAAGGTAAGTCTTCACCAGGGTAAATCCACCCTGGGGAATTCTCATGGGAATATGAAAAAGTCTTAAAATGGTGAGGAAAGAGCCTCTCATGTCCAAAAAAGACCAAAACCAACCAAAAGGACCCTTTTTGTCATAAAGAATCAAAATATCTTAAAGTGACCTTTGTGTCCCAAAAGGATCAAAAATCAACTTAAAAGGGCCCTGGTGTCCAAAAATGATTGAAAACTAAGCTAAAAATGGCCCTGAGTATCCTAAAAGGATTAAAAATCAACCAACCCTAACCATCCCTAACCAACCTAATAAAGTCCTTTTTAGTCATAATGAAACAAAATGTAGTCAAAAGAGCCATCATTGTCCAAAAATCAAGCTAAAAAGTCTCTTTTTGTCGCAAAAGAAATAGTTCCAATTCAAATGGGCATGTAGTGACCAAAAAGGATTAAGAACCAAGCTAAAAATGGCCCCTAGTGTAAAAAAAGGATAAAAAATCGATCTAAAAGGGCCTTTTTAATCATAAGAAAGCAAAATGTAGTCAAAAGAGCCCTCATTGTCCAAAAATCAAGCTAAAAAGGCCCATTTTGTCGCAAAAGAAATAGTTCCAATTTAAATGAGCATCTAGTGACCAAAAAGGATTAACAACTAAGCTAAAAATGGCCCCTAGTGTCCAAAAAGGATTAAAAAAATCGATCTAAAAGGGCCTATTTAGTCATAAAGAAACAAAATGTAGTCAAAAGAGCCCTCATTGTCCAAAAATCAAGCTAAAAATGGCCCTTAGTGTAAAAAAAGGATAAAAAATCAATCTAAAACGGCTTTTTTAGTCACAAAGAAACAAAATGTAGTCAAAAGAGCCCTCATTGACCCAAAATCAAGCTAAAAAGGCCCATTTTGTCGCAAAAGAAATAGTTCCATTTTAAATGAGCATCTAGTGACCAAAAAGGATTAACAACCAAGCTAAAAATGGCCCCTAGTGTCCAAAAAGGATTAAAAAAATCGATCTAAAAGGGCCTTTT
This sequence comes from Orius laevigatus, assembly GCA_018703685.1. Classification (NCBI taxonomy): domain Eukaryota; kingdom Metazoa; phylum Arthropoda; class Insecta; order Hemiptera; family Anthocoridae; genus Orius; species Orius laevigatus. The sequence goes on from JAGWEN010000085.1 coordinate 251,922, forward strand.
TAGTCATAAAGAAACAAAATGTAGTCAAAAGAGCCCTCATTGTCCCAAAATCAAGCTAAAAATGGCCCCTAGTGTCCAAAAAATGATTAAAAATCAATCTAAAAGGGCTTTTTACTCATAAAGAAACAAAATGTAGTCAAAAGAGCCCTCATTGACCCAAAATCAAGCTAAAAAGGCCCTTTTTGTCGCAAAAGAAATAGTTCCAATTTAAATGAGCATCTAGTGACCAAAAAGGATTAACAACCAAGCTAAAAATGGCCCCTAGTGTCCAAAAAGGATCAAAAATCAACCTAAAAGGGCCTTTTTAGTCATAAAGAAAAAATGTACTCAAACGAGCCCTTATTGTCCAAAAATCAAGCTAAAAAGGGCCCTACTTCTCGCAAAGAAATACATAGGCCCCAGGTGTCCAAAGAGGATCAAAAATCAACCTAAAAAGAGCCCCTTGTGTGCAAAAAAAATCAAAAACCAAGCTAAATAAGGCCCCTAGTGTCCAAAAAGGATCAAAAACCCAACTAAAAAAACTTGGGGCTTTTTATAGGTACAAATTTTCTTGGTTTTGATCCTCTTTTTGCACTCCAGGGGTCCTTTTTAGTGTCCAAAATAGATCCAAGCGCCCCTAGGGTCTTACCCCAAGGGTGTTATGGTGCTGAGGAAACATTTTATCCCGTTTTTCACCAACCAGTATCCAAAGTTTTGCTAACAAATCTTATTTTTCAGGAGCGTGATGGAAGAGGAGGAGGACGTGGAGGCGGCGGCGGTGGACGAGGTGGTCGCCGAGAACAATAAAATAATCATCATAACTTACAAACTGCTGGAAACTTTCAATATTCAATACATCTCTTAAATAATCACTTACTAATTAAAAAAAGAAGAAAAATCTAAAACTGTAAAATATCTTCGGGTTACGGTTTTTATTATTTTTAAATATTTTATTCCGTTATTTTTTTTTAGTTTGGCTTATGTTCCTTACAAAAACTGACTAGTTAGGACCAAAAACCTGTTTTATTCTTTTTGGGGCTTTATTATGTAGTCATGCATAACATTTTTTTCCTATCTAACATTTTAGTCCTTTTTCTACAATAATATGGTGTAGGAAAAATAGCGGCGGAAAATTGAAGCATATATTTCATTCCAAAATATGTGAGTTAAAGGACTCAGGAGACTTTGAAAATTATAGAAAAAGACGTTTTTGTGAAGTGGTTTTCGCGAAGTGGACAGTGGACAAATTCAAGACTGGTAACGATAGACTGGATTTTAGTGTTTTTGAAACCTTCAAAGCAGATTATTTTTGTTATTTCAGTGTTTTTTATTGTATAAAAAAAAGGAAACTTTAAAATCTCTTGATATTTTGTCAAATCTCCTGATAGAGTGGATGAAAATTGAAGTTGCGGCCGCCTAAGAAGCCGGATTGTGTATCATTGTTTTGTAAAATCGAGGACGAAATGTTAAAAAAGCTTTATGATGCGGCCGCACCTGGTGCATATGCTTCTTATGACGTGTATAATCAAAAATTTCGTTGATTTTTGTTACATGTATTTTTTTTGTTTGAGTGCCTTTGATTTTGTTCCCCAAATATTGTGTTTTTTATTCCGATGCAGGGAAATACTGGTTCTTATTATTCAATATTGTGTAAAATTTTGTTTACTATGTTATTTCTTTGAATAATATTAATAGTTCTGTTTATTTTCTTATTTTGCTTCCTGAAGTATCCCTTGGCTGTTGGACAACCTTTGTTAGTCTCATTGCCTCACCCCCCTAGGGTAATCAATGTACGGAGCAAAAGTTTCATAGAAACACTTTAATCACAGAGAATAAAAAATTAACATTTTGTACTAAAAATTGCAATTTAAAAAAAAATATTTGTAAGATCTTCAGATATGTTAATCAGAGTCGGACATGTCTGTTAAGTAGATGACACCTTCTGAAAAGTTATTAATAGGTTTGCTGAGTCCGCTAGTCGATGGTTGATTTCTAAAATCTTGACTTGTTGACGGCTGATCCCTAAACTGTCTGCTGGTCGATGGTTGGTTGATGTCATGTGGTTCTGTCTTTCCTTGGGTCAACTCTTCTGGCGGAAGGGAAATCTGCACAAAAAAACAATTAGGATATTTATGTGAGTATATTGCATTAAGAAGAAGCTTTCGGTTGAATACTAGAAAAATGCAATGCATGATGGGAACAAAGGCAATCTTAGGGTGTGGGTGGGTTTTCAGTGAAGGGGGGGGGGCAGAAAATTGGCTCTAAGAAAAATATAATCAACAAAAACAGAGGTCCCCTAATTTTTTCACAGTGCGCACCCCTTTTAAGAAAATGAAAACCTTTGCCTCCCCCCGAAAGTTTTGAATGTTAACTTTAAGGTTTTTGAAGGAAATTTGGGTTTTAAAATGTTGATTTTGAGGTTTTTGAAAAAAATAAATTGCACTTAAAACGTGAATTTTGAGATTTTTTGACAAAAAAATTTGCTCTTATAACCATGATTTGGAGGTTTTTGAGAAAACATTGTCAATTTAAAGTTGATTTTGAGGGTGTTGACGAAAATTAGGCATTTATAAATGTTGATTTCGAGGTTTTTGTACGAAAATTAGGCTTTACAAATGTTGATTTCGAGGTTTTTTGACCAAAATTGGGCATTACAAATGTTAATGAGATTTTTGGAGGTTATTTTGAGGTATTTCACGAAAATTTGGCTTTATAAATGTTAGTTTTGAGGTTTTTTGACGAAAATTTGGCTTTAAAAATGTTGATTTTGATGAAAATTTGGCTTTTTAAATGTTGATTTTGAGGTTTTAGGACAAAAATTAAGCTTCATAAATGTTGATTTCGAGTTTTGGACAAAAATTAGGCTATACAAATGTTGATTTTGAGGTTTTTGACGAAAATTTGGTCTTTACATATGTTGGTTTTGAGGTTTTTCACGAAGATAAATGTTGATTTTGAGGATTTTTTTCAACCAAAATTGGGCTTTACAAATGTTGATTTTGAGGTTTTTCACAAAAATTGGGCTTTATAAATGTTGATTTTGAGGTTTCTTGACAAAAATTAGGCTTTAAAAATGTTGATTTTGAGGTTTTTGACGAATATTTGGCTTTTTAAATGATGATTTCAAGGTTTTTGGACGAAAATTAGGCCCTTATAAATGTTGATTTTGAGGTTTTTGACGAAAATTTGACTTTATAAATGTTGATTATGAGGTTTTTGACGAAAATTTGGCTTTTTGAATGTTTTTGTACGAAAATTAGGCTTTACAAATGTTGATTTCGAGGTTTTTTTTAACCAAAATTGGGCTTTACAAATGTTAATGAGGTTGTTGAAGGTTATTTTGAGGTTTTTCACGAAAATTTGGCTTTATAAATGTTGGTTTTGAGGTTTTTTCACGAAAATTTAGCTTTAAAAATGTTGATTTTGAGGTTTTTGGACGAAAATTAGGCTTTTTTTAAATGTTGATTTTGAGATTTTTGGACAAAATTTAAGCTTCATAAATGTTGATTTCTAGGGGGGTTTTTTTTTGACAAAAATTAGGCTTTACAAATGTTGATTTTGAGGTTTTTGACGAAAATTTGGCTATAACTGTTGATTTTAAGGTTTTTTGACGAAAATTAGGCTTCATAAATTTTTCATTTTGAGGTTTTTTGACGAAAATCAGGCTTCATAAATGTTGATTTCGAAGTTTGTTGACGAAAATTACAAATGTTGATTTTGAGGTTTTTCACGAATTTTTGGGGATATTTGCAACAAAAAAAAATCTTGAGCTTACGCCTCCCTAGGGGGCGGGGGGCGCGGCCAATAGTTTGGGAACCACTGGGCAAAAATAACGCTAAAAAAACCTGAACGCTATATGTATTCTCAAGTTCTGTCCAACCCCCCCGGGCCAGTCCGCGCCTGCATAATGGATAGTAATTCATGATTGGAGACCAATGCAAGTCATGATAGATTGATGCAATGTATGACAAGGCTATGCTAGGCAGCACCGCAACAATCTTAGCCTATCCTATCCCTGGAATAATGCAGACAAGCTTATACATGGTAACTTACAACGCTTGATATAACAAGATCACTAGTCGATCCCATCGATTTTTCGTTCATCGCCTTTCGCTGCCTTTCGTCCATCATCTTCTCATAAAGGGCAAAACATTCCTGAAAATTAATCATTAAAAGAGAAAAATAAAAACCCTTCCATACTTCAACGGTTTTATCCTTTTTTCGAACTGTAATCACATACTCTTCATTTTCATCAAGTTGAAATTCTATTTTGTTCTGATGGCAAGCATCGCAGTGCTCCTGATTCCAATGAATCGACTAAAAAGACAAAAAAAATTATTCTAACATCCTGATTCAAGAATTACATACCTGGCATTCCGTGCTGCAATAATTGGTGCCAAAACAGCAATTGATTGTAGCAACTGAGTAGCATACATTGCACCATTCATGGAGGCCTGTGTTCCTCACACGCTTTTTGTACATTTCTTTGATTATTCTAAACCTTTCATCATATTCGTGGCTTGATACATCTAAATTTTGTTCCCATTCCCTTACTAAATCTTCTTCATATTCTCTCTTCATCAAATCCATTTCATCCAATTGCTCACCTGAGAATAAGATTTAAATTTAAAATTCGTTGATAAACATTTCTTACCGCAATGCTCAATAAGTTTTTCTGTGGTCGTACCATAAAAACTGCACAGAGTCTTATATGCCTTAAACGTAAAATCCTTCACTTCTTGTTTTGTTTTAAAATTTGCAATTACTTCTTGAATATCCTCATAGGAAATCTTTTCTGGATCTAAGAAATCCGAATAACCATCAGCATCTATAAAAAAAGAAAGCATTTGAGGACAGCAACTTAGCAAAACCAGAGGCGGATCCAGGAATTTGTCCGGAGGGGGCGGACCACTAAAAATCAAAGCCCCCCCCCCTTCTTAAAAAAAAGTTATTAACTTAATCTTTAAAAGGCTCTTAAAACGTTTATTTTGAAGTTTTTGACGAAAAATTGTCTCTTAAAACGTTGATTTTGAGGATTTTTGACAAAAATTTGGCTTTATAAAACGTTGATTTTGAGGATTTTTGACAAAAATTTGGCTTTATAAAACGTTGATTTTGAGGATTTTTGACAAAAATTTGGCTTTATAAAACGTTGATTTTGAGGTTTTTGATAAAAGATTGGTTCCCAAATAATGTAAATTTTAAGGTAAATAATGTAAATTTTAACGAAAGAGAGGCTTAAAACGTTGATTTTAAGGTTTTTGACAAAACGTTGTGTTGATTTTGAGGTTTTTCTAACGAAAACTATCTCTTAAAACGTAGATTTTGAGGATTTTTGACAAAAATAAGGCTTTATAAACGTTTAATTTGAGGTTTTTGATGAAAGATTGGTTCTCAAATAATGTAAATTTTAAGTTTTTGTCGAAAAAGAGGCTTAAAACGTTGATTTTGAGGTTTTTTAACGAAAAATTAGATTTTTGACGAAAGTGAGGCTTAACACGTTGATTTTGAGGTTTTTGACGAAAAATTGTGTCGATTTTGAGGTTTTTCAAATGAAAATTATCTCTTAAATTAAAACGTTGATTTTGAGGATTTTTGACAAAAATATGGCTTTATAAAACGTTAATTTTGAGGTTTTTGATGAAAGATTGGTTCTCAAATAATGTAAATTTTAAGGTTTTTGACGAAAGAGAGGCTTAAAACGTTGATTTTGAGGTTTTTGACGAAAAATTGTGTTGATTTTGAGGTTTTTAACGAAAGATTGGTTCTCAAATAATGTAAATTTTAAGATTTTTGACGAAAGAGAGGCTTAAAACGTTGATTTTGAGGTTTTGACGAAAAATTGTGTTGATTTTGAGGTTTTTCAAACGAAAATTATTTCTTAAAACGTTGATTTTGAGGATTTTTGGCGAAAATGTGGCTTTATAAACGTTGATTTTGAGGTTTTTGATAAAAGATTGGTACTCAAATAATGTAAATTTTAAGGTTTTTGACGAAAGAGAGGCTTAAAACGTTGATTTTGAGGTTTTTGACGAAAAATTGTGTTGATTTTGAGGTTCTCAACGAAAAATTGAGTTGATTTTGAGGTTTTTCAAACGAAAATTATCTCTTAATAAGTTGATTTTGAGGATTTTTGACGAAAATTTGGCTTAATAAAACGTTGATTTTGAGGTTATTGATGAAAGATTGCTTCTCAAATAATGTAAATTTTAAGGTTTTTGATTAGAGAGAGCCTTAAAACGATGATTTTTTAAGTTAATTTTAAAGCATATGACGAAAAAATGTCTCCTAAAACCTTGACTTTGAGGTTTTTGAGGAAAAATTTGGCTTTGTAAATTTTGATTTTAAGGTTTTTGAGGAAAATTTGGCTCTTAAAACCCCGATTTTGAAGTTTTTGATAAAAAATCCGCTCTTTAATTTGTTAATTTTTTCATAAAATTGTCTTCATTAACGTGAATTTTGGGGATTTTTTTCCCCCGGATCCGCCCCTGAGCAAAACAAATTTTTAAAAATGAATACTCACCGTTTTCTTCATCTTCCATACCGTTCTCTTCTTGCATTTCATTCAGAAAGAACGCCTCTTCATTTTCCGATTCATCAAATTCCTCTTGAAAATCGTTCAATCTATCTTCTTGCGGTTCCTCAGAAATTTGAGATTCTTGCAGTTCATTCTCTGCTCTATTCTCTTCATCTGTGGGAACCAATGGAGTTTTTGTTTTGTCCCCTTTCTTTTGCAGCGCTTGAAGTTCATTCGGTGAAAGTAAATCCTCCATTGCATTACTCATATTAGCCTCTAAGGTTGAAACAATCGGAAAACTTTTTTTTTCTATAACGACGACAGCACGATGATGAGGGTTGTCGATGTATTTTGAAACATCGTCTGAAATCGACTCTGGCTCTGAATCGTTTGAAAGTTCTTCTTCGAAAGACAAATCGGATTCTGAATTCAAAATCGCTTGAGAATCTTGTTTTTTTGTCTGCGGGGACATAGATCGAGTCTTGGAAATGTTCGCATTGTTCTTTTTGATCCGCTGAGGTGAAAGCGATTTAGTCTTGGCATATTTGTTAGGGCTCAAATCAGTCAAATCAGGAGAAGGTTTAGTTTTGAATGATTCCCTTTTTTTGGAAGGTCTTCCGTGTTTTGGTGATATGTCAGCCTTTTTGGTCAAATCAGGATTTGAAGACACTTTAGGTGAAAGCGATCGAGTCTTTGAGACCTCTGAGCTGGCTAATCCTTCAGCTTTCCCTTTTTCTTCATCTTTTGATGTTCCATCATCCTTGGGAATCGCTTTTTCATCCTCTGATTTTCCAGGATCTTTTCCAGACATTTTAGGAGGCCTACCTCGCTTTTTTTTAGCAGGAACATCCTAAAACAAGAGAAATGTGAGCTTTAGGTATTTTATTCCATCATTTATTACTTCGGAGGTATTTCCTGAATCCTTTTTTGGCAAATCTGATACTGGCTCAGCAAGCGACGACTTTGGCCTAGCAGGTTTCGGTTCGATTTCTTTATTTTCCGATTTATCATCCGGCGAAATCGCTCGAGGTGCTCTAGAACGCCGCTTTCTATTGGAGGCAGCATCCTGAATACAAATAATTAAATAAAATTACATTATATATGCCGGAGGTTCCCAAACTTTTTCACATTGTGCCCCCCTTTTAAACAAATGAAAACCAAAAAAGTTTTGAATGTTAATTTTGAGGTTTTTGAAGAAAATTAGGGTTTTAAAAATGTAGATTATGAGGTTTTTGACAAAATAAATTGCACTTAGAACGCTGATTCTCAGGTTTTTTGATGAAAAATTGGCTCGTAAAACCATGATTTTGAGGGGTTTTTTCAATCGAAAATTTGGCTTTAGAAATGTTAACTGAGAGGTTTTTGACGAAAATTTGGCTCTTAAAAAGTTAATTTTGAGATTTTTGACGAAAAAAGGCTCTTAAAACTTTGATTTTGAGGTTTTTCGACGAAAATTGGGCTTTAAAAATGTTGATTTTGACGAAAATTTAGCTCTTGAAATCTTGATTTTGAGATTTTTGGCGAAAAATGTCTTTTAAAACTTTGATTTTGAAGTTTTTGGACGGAAATTGGGCTTTGAAAATGTTGATAATGAGGTTTTTGTCAAAAATTTGGCTCTTGAAATCTTGATTTTGAGATTTTTGGCGAAAAATGTCTCTTAAAACTTTGATTTTGAAGTTTTTGGACGAAAATTGGGCTTTAATAATGTTAATATTGAGGTTTTTGACGAAAATTTGGCTCTTAAAACCTCGATTTTGAGATTTTTGACCAAAAAAAGGCTCTTAAAACTTTGATTTTGAGGTTTTTCGACGAAAATTAGGCTTTACAAATGTTAATTTTGAAGTTTTTGAAAAATTGGCTCTTGAAATGTCGATTTTAAGGTTTTTGACGAAAAAAGACTCTAAAAACTTTGATTTTGAGGTTTTTCGACGAAAATCAGGCTTTACCAATGTTAATTTTGAGCTTTTTTGACGAAAGTTTGGCTCTTAAAACCTTGATTTTGAGGTTTTTGACGAAAAATGTCTCTTAAAACTTTTGATTTTGAGGTTTTTGGACGAAACTTGGGACTTAAAATGTCGATTTTAAGGTTTTTGATGAAAAATAGCCTTAAAATATGTTCAGAAAGAAAAGAAAACCAAATTTTTGGGGAATATTTGAAAGAAAGAAAAAAATCTTGAGCCTGCCCAAGCCCCAGGGAACAGCTTAAGCCCCCCTAGCCGTTTAGGAACCTCTGATCTAAGCCAATACCGTTTCTGGTTTTTCTTCAGCATCCTTGGAAGGAAATGTGGTCTCATTTGAATTTCGACTGCGAGACCTTTTATCCAGAGCCTTTTCTTCATTTTCAGACACATTTGGTGATATTGCTCTTGAAACTTTAAAGGGCCTCCCGCGTTTTTTCTTCGCAGGCACCTCCTATACACAAAAACATTAAATTTTCAAAAATAAACATAAAGTTAAGGATTAAAAATAAACATACCGCTGCCTCTGAAGAATTATTTACTTTCGATTGAGAACTATTCAAAGAATCGGCTTCAGATATCGGTTCCGAGACTTTTTTAATCATTTTAAACGGTCTTCCACGCTTCTTTTTCACCACTTCATCCTTTAAAAAAAAATTAATGAAAAAATCAGACAACACAATGATGACTAAATCCTTACGCCAGAAATATCCATCGACTCATTCTGGCTACATTCAAGCGAATCTTTAATATCTGAATATTCTCCCGATATTTCTTGCTTAGAAGCATTTTCCTTGCTTCCACCTTCATTCAATTTTTTCTCCAACTGAAAAAACAAAAATAATTGTAAAAATACCTAATTTTTTTTTTCTGTCTTACTTGACTAGTTTCATTAGTTTTAGTTAAAGTTTTCCTTTTTTTAGGAACTGAAACATCATTTTTCAATTTTTCATTATCTTTGACTTCAACGTCTTCTTTATTGGCAGATTCAAGTTTAGTCGACACTTTCTTTCTTTTATTAGGAACCTAAAATAAAATAGTTTTTCAAAGATTAATTTTCATCCAAAAATACATCATTACACACTTTTTCTGGTTGTTTTTCTTGCTCATTTGTCGCTGCTTTTCTTTCATTTAATTCTGAATTCACGGATTCTTTGCGCGTTTTTTTCCTCCCTCTTTCCAAAAAAGTCTTTTTTCTCGATATGTTTAAGTCTTTGATCAGTTTCATGTCCGCCTAAAGAAAAGATTTAAATTTGGAAAATATTGAGCTTAATTAATGTAAAAACTTACAACTCTTGTTATCAGTCTCTGAAAGAAAAAGAAAAAAAAAATTAATAAAAAAAAAAAATTTTTTTTTAAATATATACTTACAACTGGACTTTTTGGTAACATCATTTTTATCAGGTCTTCCAAATTTTGGTCGGGTTGTATTTTAGTTTCTGATGGTGCATACTTGAACTCGTTAAATTTAAGCTCCAAGTTTTTAATATAAAGCAACATTTCCTATAAATAAGGTTTGAAAACGATTTTGAATTTTAAAAATAAATTACTTCTTGTGATTTTCTGTAGTTGATGATGTAATGTTTCGCCTTGTATTTAACGGGTGATTTTTCACTGTATAAAATAATATTTTCCAATGGCAAATCGGCTCTGGAAAAACTAAATAGTTAAAAATCTAATTTTATTTGGGCATACCTGTTGTGGGCTCCGAAAAATTTAACTTGAGCTAACGTTTCGTTTTCTGATTTTATAAATTTGATCAGCTTTGCAGGCCAGAGTGGGTACTGTTGGTATTTAGCCCAAATCGGAATATGAACTTCGGTCTAAATATTTCAAAAAATGAAAATTAAAAAATTGAATTCTTTTAGTTTTTTCCAGGGGGGGACTGGGACCTTAGGGTGTGAGTGGGTTGTCAGTTAAGGGGGCACCCGGTTGGGGGGGGGGGCAGAAAATTTTGTCAGGAAATTGGCTCTTAGAAAAATATATTCAGCAAAAACAGAGGTTCCCAAATTTTATCACAGTGGGCCCCCCTTTTAAACAAATGAAAACCTTCGGTCTAAACCTAAAGTTTTGAATGTTAACTTTGAGGTTTTTGAAGGAAATTTGGGTTTTAAAATGTTAATTTTAAGATTTTTTTAACAGAAAAATTTTTCAATTTGAAGTTGATTTTGAAGGTTTTTGACGAAAATTAGGCATTTAAAAATGTTGATTATGAGGTTTTTTTGACGAAAATTAGGCTTTAAAATTGTCGATTTTGAGGTTTTTGACGAAAATTTGGCTTTTTAAATGTTGATTTTGAGGTTTTTGTACGAAAATTAGGCTTTTTAAATGTTGATTTTGACGAAAATTTGGCTTTTTAAATGTTGATTTTGGGGTTTTTGTACGAAAATTAGGCTTGATAAATGTTGATTTCGAGGTTTTTTTCACCAAAATTAGGCTTTAAGATTGTTGATTTTGAGGTTTTTGACGAATATTTTGCTTTTTCAATGTTAATTTCGAGGTTTTTGGACGAAAATTAGGCTTCATAAATGTTGATTTCAAGGTTTTTGACGAAAATTAGGCTTTATAAATGTTCATTTTGAGGTTGTGACGAAAATTAGGCTTAACAAATGTTGATTTTGAGGTTTTTCACGAATTTTTGGGGATATTTGCACACAAAAAAAAATCTTGAGCTTGCCCACGCCGGCCTGGGGACAGCTTACGGGCCCCTAGGCCCCCCTGGGTTCTGTCCCCCCCCCCTTGGGCCAGTCCGCGCCTGGTTTTTCCTTACACAAGCTTTAATGAATCCTTCGCCTTCAATAGAATTCACCACACATTCCGGACAGATTTTTATCTCCTCAACAAAAGTCGAGCCTTTTCTAAGAATCGCTCGGGCGCTGTGAGTAATCTCCGACATTGCTGTAAATATTTTAATAAAAAAATTAAAAAAACGGAATTTTTCTTACAAGTATTATAAATGTAGCTATTGTGGACCAAATTTTTCAAATCGACGATATAAGAGTAAAAATTGTTGTAAGCGTTTTTGTTCATTTTTTCTCTCATTTTAGAAAAGCTCATCGGAAAATTGACGTAATCTTTGTAGTCGGTGAATTCGGACTCGTCAACAGGATCAGTGAAGTAATCACCCTAAAAATAATGATAAACAGGAATGCATTTATAGGCCAGGTATAGAAGGATCTATAAGCCCGGTAAAGAAGCATCTATAGGCCAGGTTTAGATGCATCTTATAGGCCATGTATAGATGCATCTATAGGCCAGGTAAAGATGCATCTATAGGCCAGGTAAAGAAGCATCTATAGGCCAGGTAAAGAAGCATCTATAGGCCAGGTAAAGAAGCATCTATAGGCCAGGTAAAGAAGCATCTATAGGCCAGGTATAGATGGATCTATAGGCCAGGTATAGATGCATCTATAGGCCAGGTATAGATGCATCTATAGGCCAGGTATAGATGGATCCAAAGGCCAGGTATAGATGCATCTATAGGCCAGGTATAGATGGATCCAAAGGCCAGGTATAAATGCATCTATAGGCCAGGTATAGCTGGATCTACAGGCCAGGTATAGACGGATCTATAGGCCAGGTATAGATGGATCTATAGGCCAGGTATAGATGGATCTATAGGCCAGGTATAGATGGATCTATAGGCCAGGTATAGATGGATCAAAGGCCAGGTATAGATGCATCTATAGGCCAGGTATAGATGGATCTACGGGCCAGGTATAGACGGATCTACAGGCCAGGTATAGATGGATCTATAGGCCAGGTATAGATGCATCTTTAGGCCAGGTATAGATGGATCCAAAGGCCAGGTATAGATGGATCTACAGGCCAGGTATAGACGGATCTATAGGCCAGGTATAGATGCATCTATAGGCCAGATATAAGGAAGTTAAAAAAATTTACCCCAGTGTAGTTTTCCAACTGTTCTGTCACTATGAGGAGGAGAGAATTCCGAGATTCATCATCGAATAATTTCGGCCTAAAAAATTTTATTTAAATTGGCAATCCAATTTTCAACTTACAAATTCTTTTCTTCTTCCAAAGCAGCATTGGTGAGATCACACTCGTAGCACAACCAATTGTCGGGCACTACTTTGTCTAAATATGAGCATTTGAAGACCGCATGGTAAACTTTAAAGCAGCGAGTACACTTTGCCATTAAATTGCCAGGTTTGTGGCAACTCCAGCAGAAAATATCGCCGTCGCCTTTTAGCTTAGGGAGCTAAAAAAACAAAGTAAAGAAATGACAAAAGAAACCGACCTACTTCGACTGCTTGTTTGGGTTGTTTCTTTGGTTTGTGTTTTCCATCGTCAATTATGAGTCTATCAAGAGGAGAGAACTTTTTGCGTTTTTTGACTTTTTGAGTCGTTTGAGAGTCAGTAATTGAGCCATCATGCATCGGCTCTTCTGGCTTTTCTGCAGCAGCCGATGATAGTTCTGCAGGCGGACATTGATCTGATGATGCAGATTCAGTGGATGTTTGTGCTGACATTTTTTCTGCAGACGCATGCAAAATTTGTTCTGGTGGTTTTGGAGAATCCATTATGGGTTCCCACCACCAAATGAAGATTCTGGTTTCACTTCACTGCTGTCACTGTGAATCAAATTTAGAAAAATTTCATTTCCACTCGTCATTTCTTACCAGGCAAAGGCCTAGTGAGGTCAAATCCAGTCAAAATGCTTATTATTAATTAAAATCATAGGCTAGAACAACAAAAAAGATAACTGATAACAGGTTGGTCGACGATCTCATGCACAATAAAAAATTTAAAAACACACAAAACCAATTTGTACAGGTTTTACCGCAGTGTAACCTATATCGATCTTGCAAGCCAATTTCATATAATTTTCAATATGTAAAAGCTAATAAGAAATCTTACCAAGTACGACGACCGCATCACTCTCAACGCCGGAACGTACAATATAACCTCAAATATTTAAGCTTCATAACCTAGGGAAGGACCTGTATATCGATTTCAAGCAACCTTAATTTATTTTTTATCAACGGTAAGGATTATAATTCAAGAATGCATGTACACCATATAACATAAAGATACTGGACGGACCTGAATTATAGCTGTAATGTAAAATTGAGAAGAACTCTCGGAATAGCGATGAGTTTGCTTCTTTCTTCGGTCCACATAATCGATAGTTAAGATATCGCCCAACCTCATCGATGCATCGCTTTAACTGATAAGAGTGTTCGGTGATATCGTGGACTAAACAAACTGTTTTTTCTCTTTTTAGCTCTCAGTTAATTATTTTCTTGATTATCAATCGAGAAATAATTGATTATAACTTAATGAATTGTGTTTTACTGAATGTGGTGGTCATTGAGACATTAGGGCGGAAGTGCATGTGGACAACTGAGAATGGTTTATCTTTAAATTAAAGCATAATTAGTCATGGAATTGGTTGAGTTGATTAAAATACATAGGCTGGACTGTATTGAACTGGTGACTCAAGTAAGCCCTAAACCGATAGAAGGGGCACTTTGTATTACTAGTCATCATATCATTTTTTCTACGAGGACTAAAGGCGATGAAGAGTTTGTGGTATGTAATTTGGTTGCGTGTGACATAGGAGGACTGGGGAAATAAACCAGCTTGTAGCAATGGATTTGGTCTAAGAGAGGGGGCCGAACCTTCTGGGTGCAATGGATTTGACTTGCTGAAATGAAAAAGCCAGGCGCAACAGATATGGCATAGCATTCTTGGGAACGAAAGATCATCCAGCTGGGCGCAATGGATTTGGCATAAGAGGACTAGAGTGGGGGGCTATGTTGTTCTATGTTGGCTATGGGGTTCCAAGAAACCTCAATCTATCACTGATCTTTGAATTACTACTAACGTAATATTGCTTAGCATTCTTGGGAACAAAGATCATCCAGCTGGGAGCAATGGATTTGGCATAATAGGACTGGAGTGGGGGGGGCTATGTTCTATGTTCAGGGGTTCAAGGAAACCTCAAACTATCACTGATCTTTGAATTACTAACGTTTTAAAATTTCAGCTATTGCACACCAATGTCGATGCTTTAGAAAGCAGGCCTGCCAGTCAAACAAAAGACAGAAAGCTCGTCGGTGGGACGATTGTGATAAAATACAAAGATCTTAGAATAATCAAATTGAATATTAATACTTCAGATCTTGATTATAATGGCGTTCTCAGCTCCATAGAAAATCTGAGCGGATTAGGTATAGTTTACATAAATCTAAAATGTTTATTGATTTTTTTCCAGATAAAACTACTTATACTTATCCTTTCTTTTTTCGCCCAATTTTTAAAATAATTGAAGATGGATGGACTGCCTTTTCTCTAGAAGCAGAGTTCACAAAGCTCCTTCAAGGCGATGAATGGCGTATTTCAACTATTAACTCTGAATATTCTGTAATTTCATAATCGAAATTTTGATTTTGATTAAATAAACATTTTTTTAGGTTTGTCCAACGTATCCAAAAGCCGTTATTGTTCCTAAATGTATAGATGATGAAACGATATTGGCAGCATCTAGGTTCAGAGAAGGTGGAAGATTTCCAGTTTTAAGTTACCGACATGAAGGAGGAGTATGTACATTTTTGTCTAGTGATTGATCATCATATGAAAGATTGAGTGGTTTTGTCTTTATGAAGACAATGTGGTGATTGAGTGGTTGATTTTGATGTTGATATCAGTATGACCATGACTTTACCATTTGTGTGGCTGTAGCATTGTTGCCAATTCAGTGACCAAATCCATGGCTTGATACCCCCGACAAACAATATATGTTATGAATTTTTAGGCTGTTTTAATACGAAGTAGTCAACCTCTACCAGGGCCTACAAATAAAAGATCAAGGGAAGATGAAAAATTAATCAACTCCGTCCTCGCTCTAGGCAAAAGAGGTTACATCGTCGATACTAGAACACTTACTTTAGCACAGTCAGCCAAGGTAGTATTTTCCCTAATTTTTAAAAAAAATCTTTTCTCTAGTCCCGAGGAGGAGGATTTGAAGCCGAAATAAATTATCTTCAATGGAAACGTATTCACAATCCTATCGACAAATATCAAAATTTATTGGACAAATTTTCCAAATTAGTTGAAGGTATGATCGAATTAAAAATATACAAAAGCTTCTTGTTTTCTAGCTTGTAACGATACGAATATAAGTAGCGATAAATGGATATCAAAGTTGGATTCATCTGGTTGGTTAGCCCATATTGGGGATACCTTAAATTGTGCTTGTTTGGTGGCACAATTTTTGGAACAAGTAAGTTTATTAAATTTCAAGATTTTAGCTTATTTTTATTTCAGGATGGTGCTACAGTATTAATTCACGGTGCTGAAGGAATGGATTCAACTTTGGTTGTGACATCAATGGTGCAGATAATTTTAAACCCAGACTGCAGGACAGTCAGAGGGTAAGGGTTTTTATCGAGTTGTAAATTTTGACACTTTTTTTAGTTTTGAGGCTATGATAGAAAGAGAATGGATCCAAGGTGGTTATCCATTTGCTAAAAGACACGCACATTCATGTTATTCACCTTCTGGAATCAGAACCAAACAAGAAGCCCCAACTTTTTTATTATTTCTCGACTGCGTTTATCAAATGCATCACCAGTTTCCGTGCAGTTTTGAGTTTTCCACTGATTTCTTGGTTCTGCTTTTCGAAAATTCATATGCGTCTCAATATGGTTGGTTGTCATTGTGAACCAGGATTTTTATAAAACATTTTTTTAGGAACTTTTTTGGGAAATAATGAAATGGAGAGGGAGAAATTGGATGTTAGAAAGTTTACGACAAGTTTATGGACTCATATTAATCATTTGGACGTTCTTCCGACTTTGTTGAATCCTCTTTATGAGCCGAACAGCTCAATAATTTGGCCTTCCGTTGCTCCGATGAGCCTTGTATGTACTCTTTTTGTTCCATCGCTAAATAATATTTTGTTTAGGAACTCTGGTCTGGAGTTTTCCTTCGCTGGGTGGTAGACAGAAGTAGCATCGACAAAGAAGTCAGGGCGGCCATTTTGGAGATAAAAGAACGAGAAAAGCGTCAGCGACTTGAAGCCGTCAAATTAAGGAGGCAGTTGATAGAGCTTGAAAAAAAATTGATGGAACAACCCGACACCTCTAAACTCTCTACTTCACAATAATTTTATTCTCTTCTAGCTATTTATGTTTACAAATTAAATTCATTTATATTTATTATAACTAGTTTTTGATACCCATATCTTTACCCAGCAACCTCATAATGCTTCCCTAGGTTAATTAATTCAATTAACGTAGGTTATACTCCTTAGGTTATATTATTATATTGGTGGAACTCGGCAAAGCAACGGATCCAAAACTCAAGAGAGATAGTTCTTCTACTTCTTAAGACATTAGAAACTTTGCACAAGATTGATGTCATCGACAAACCTTATCTTATCAAACAATCCAGTGTTTTGCTGTTGGTATGGCAACTGAGGGCAGTTCGGAAATAGTGAATATTTTGACAAATTATTATTAGAATAACAAAAAAAGCGTCAATTAGATGGACGTAGTCATAGGACTGCGGTGGATGTTATTATAGTTTATACGAGGAGGGCAATTCCTTTGTGTTCAAGGCCAAATTCCTTCCTGGCGGGACCACCTGCAGCCTGGCCTGAGCCCCACTCCCAGTCACTACCTCGAGGCTCTACTCAAGAAAATCAACCTTTTTAACCTTTATACTAAAAAATATATTCTTTTTTAAATTCATGAAAATAAAAGAAGCTTTTGATGGTAAATGCGTATTATTTGGAGCCGAGCGTCTAAATCCGTGTATAGGGTGAAAGGTGTTATTATATCGGCCATGACCAGCATCACATCGCGATTGGAGGGAGAAGAGGATGAGATTAGAGAAGGAACGTGAAGGGGAAGAAGAAAATAAAACTAAAAAATAAGAGGGAAGGAAAAAAAAAGAGGAAAATTAACTACAACCGGGTCCTTGACCTCTACAACCATCTTTCGTTCAGACAAAACCGGTCTCAACGGTCGTTTTCAATAATTCCATTAGCCCAAAGCCTGGCTCATTCTTGGAAATGAGGCCTACCTTTTCGTATTTTTATACCTAGGTAGGGAAAAAAAGAGAATACAAGGCGGGAAAACATTCTGGTAAAATAAAAATCAAGTCGCCCAAGCCCACACTCTTGTTGAAGAGTTCTTCGATCCAATTTTCTTCAAATAAATAAAAATTTGTCAAGATCCAAGATTCTTCTGCTTCATAACATGGGACCGGATGTTTGCGTTCTTGAATACACTGTCAAAATCTTCTTTTTTTTTCGCCGGGGAAAAAAATTGGAGGCGCCGCCTTGCTTTTGGTCGCTTCGACTTCAAAGAAATCTTCATTTCTTCATGTCGTTGCCGATCATTAGTCCGTCACTCCCGAAAGAATTACCTACTCATCATTCATCGATTCACTCGAGTTTAGGCTCTTTTCTCAACGATTATCATCGAAAATTGTATCGACGATGACTAAGCGGAACATAATTAAATTCATAAGTACGACCTTTGATTTCTGAAACGATTCGACCTTGTTCTTTCGTAGGCGTGTTTTAAAATTCCCCAAATTAAAGTTTTGACAAGGTCAAAAATGTGAAGAAAAAAGAAAAACATCTTTCAAGAATAAAGTTAAATTTTTTTTTGTGTGATGTATTTTGCCTTGTTCGGCGTTTCTTTGAATGGCCTCTAGCGCGGTACGCACAGGCAAAAAAATACCCGAAAGTTCCTTGACCTAGTTAACGTTAAACGACCTTTAGAATTTTTTAGTAAAATCTCCTGTATTTTAAGTAACAAAAAATAAAAGACGTCGACTTTCAAAAACCCTTACCTACCTCATAGTAGTTTTTATTAATTTTTTTGAGAAATCTCTTCTTTTATCAATGAAATGAAGATTATTTGGAGAGAGGCTGAATTTTTGAAGTTCAAAATCTCACTTTTGCATTCTTCTGAAGTATGGAACTTGGAAGCTATGATGAGAGAGTTTTTACTCTCTAGATGGACATTAGCCTTTTTTAAGAATAAAAGCTTTGATCAAGTTTGGCTCTTTTTTGGTGGAATGGTATCTTATTCGAGAAGCAGTTGGGGATGACTTAGATCATTTGATGGAAAGACTGATGAGTTTTTTTGATGGACTAGGGTCTAAGATTTCAAGCGTTCAATGGCCAGAAGTCAGGACACTTTTTTAGCGAATTTTGATGACTTTGATGTGTTTTTAAGACTAAAAATTGGTAGTTTTGATCCAGATAACTTTTCAGTATTTTCACCCAAATTTCGCTTCTTCCTGAATAGGACAACTGGGTAAAAGCTTTGGTATAAGGCCTAAGGGGACATGAAATGCACCTACATGAAAAACAAGGTCCAAATACTATGAAATATAGATGTAAATCTCTAGTAGTATTCAGGACTGTGTTCAGAGTATTCATAGTGGTAGGTAACCAGAATTCTCTGAGGACAGTCTGGGAGATTCAGGATGTTATTCAGACGATCATGGTGTATGATAATATTCAGAAGGTGGTGAACCGGGTATTCATATTATTCAGAGGGTGGTGATCCGGGTATTCATAATATTCAGAGGGTAGTGATCTGTGTATTCAGAGGGTGGGAATCAGGGTATTCCGATGGTGGTGATTAGGGTATTCAGAGGACAGTGATCTGGGTATGTATTCATTTGTTGGTGATTAGTGCATTCTGGGCGATATTCAGAGTATCGTAGTGCCACTATTTGTTCTAGGTTCCCTACAGGCCGTGTTCTCCGTCGTCATAGGGAAGTACCCTAACATGGCGATCATATTTCAAAGGGTTGTACCCTAACGTGCTATCCTCAGCTCAGAAGTTTGAAGGTTAGAAGAACTTACAAAAAATGGGTCAAATTGGAAATCCAGCCGTTCTCGAGATACATGGATTTGAATTTTGCAATTAGATTTTCATTACGTTTTTTGACGTGAATCAAGTGATACAACTCTTCTCTTGGTTGAGGCCCTTTGGACCGGTCTTTTCCTCTGATTTTTGTTGAATGTATTGTAGAGCTACTTTAGGCGGGAAATTTTTTTTCCGAAGAACCTGCATCGTCCGTAAGATAATTTTTATAAATTTTTGACCGCTCTGAGGGGCCTTTTCACATTAAAAATGTACGCTTGATCTGTTAGACCTTGAGAAAGATATGACGGAGTAAAAAAAAAGAAAAGGAAAAAAAAATAAAACGAGAAAAAAATGAGCCCCACCAAAGCCTCAAGCGAGGCCACAATACATGTAATTTAGTGGGGATCCCTTCAATCCTATTGGGCCCCCACTTTTCGGAGTCTGTCGGTCCCCCTCCCCTCCTTTCACTCATGTTGCCGTTCTTTGTCCAAAGTTGAGAGATCCCTCCAAACCTCCTACTCCGCAGATTAGTCCTGTTGGAATTCCCAGTGTGCAAGGTTCAAAGCCGTTTCATGACAAAAAAATAAAAATTCTTCAGAGGTCAAATTTTTTAAGAATTTCTAATTATGCTCGAGCCGCTGCTCTTGTGTTTTGGTGTTTTTCTAAAGCGCTTGTGTAGTGAGCTCATCTGATACGAACGTAAGTTGATTTTTTTATGCTTTATTATAATTTAAAAAAGTTATTTTTTTGTTTAAAATCTTAGTTTTTAAGAAACTATGTAACTATTTGTATTATTATGTAATAAGGCCATTCTGTTTAGTTCCCGGTATCAGACGCCATGTGTTTCTTCCACGTCATATCCGCTTCTTTTTTTCACTCTCCTTTTTAGCGAGTTTTTTCTTTCTATCGTCCCCGATAAAATAAATCAGAAATTTTCTGTTCTTTTTTCTGTTCCCTACCCAAGCCGGTTTAGCGCCTCAAGATGGCGGATATTGGCGGGAAGGCAAAGGTGGCGTAGGTGTTCTTCGGCGGCCATCTTAGAAAAAATGTTCCGATTCCTTGTGGCTCTCGATGGGTGTGTGTCTCAGTCCATGTTTTTATTTAATTTTTCCATGACTAGATCCACACTCATCCAGAGACTCTAGGATTTTTCATCATGGAGCTTCAGATCAACAAATTTTTTTTGTCTTGGGAAAGAAATAACTCGTAACGAATTCTCTTCATTGTCACCTGTTGATGGCTGCACGCCACTACTGGACATGTTGTATTTGTTACGAGTTGATTATCATCAGTTAAATTATTTATAAGGTTTTTATTTTATTGTTAATTTATATTTAATTAATCGCTTTATGAGCAATAAAACGTGATTCTTTCCAATTGCTTGGGAATATCCTATAAATTTCGACGATAGGATATCTGTGAGTCAACAAGTGGGTGTTGAATCGTTTGGAATCGTGAAGGGAGGACAATGGTCTCTTGTGCTCTGACTACAAGGTCAACCCCTCAGGCGTGAGCGAGAGAGACGCAACGATGGAGAGAGAAAAAAAAAGAAAAAAAAAGCCCGCCAGGTGCCTGTTGCCTGAACCCCCTCCCCAATCTCAAGACTCCAGAACCCTCCGACTTTAATTGCGAGCAGGTAAAAATTTTCCCACGGATTCTCCATTGTCGGGTATCCGGTATAACATTCAAAAATCATTTTTTGGCTTCTTTTGTCGGCCAGAATAATGCGGTTTTTTTCAAGCAACGTCTATTTGGAAGCCACAAATCTTAAAGAAAAAAAGCCGTTTAAAAAAAAATTAGCTAGTCAATTGTTAATTCCGTTCGTTCTTTTTAAAATAATGGCCTTCGTTTGATTAGAACCCAAAGATAAACTGTTCTTAAACTCGTTTTTATCAAGGTCTTTGAAAAACTCGGCTCGTATAAAAGTGATAACGAGCGATTATTGACTTAATTTTCCTACTGCCAGTGATTTGAATCGAAATAATGCTAGAAAGGCCAAGGAAGTTCCATTCCCATACCTATTAGTTGGGGGAAAACCTATGGGTCCTTGCTTCGTAGGTGTTCGCATGGTGAAACTTTACTGCGAGCGAGTTTTCTTTAATTTATTTCTATTACTTTAGGTGTTATTATTCCTTGGTAAGTATGTATCTATCTTTTTTTCCGGTGTAAAAGAAACAGAGGGGAAAGTTCTTTCCTTTTTCCCACCCCTCCATTGGCGATGTGGTTAATTGCCACAAATCTCCCATTAGATGCTTGATTTCCCAGAGATAGAGCCGGATACTACTTCCGCGCCACTTCCGCCCGTCCGCTCATTATTTCAGGCAGAATCATCTCTCCGACTGCGAGGGGGAATCAGGGGGCTTGACCCCCCTGCTCAACGACCATGTAATAAAGTTACGAGTATTCACAACTCTTTCAAAACACTATTTACCGAATCAGAACGTAATAACCGATAAATAATGGATAAGTAAACGACAATTCAAAAAATTCAACAACTATTTCTTAACAAGCAGATGCTCGTTTAAAATATGCAGACTGACAATGGGACTCGTCCATTCAGACGTCTTCGGAATATTTAACGAGGCCGAGAAACAGTGGCTTAACAAGCTTATGTCAAAATTAACATTTTGAAATCCGCATACAAAAGTCACCACACTTCAGCTGTCGTTTTTCTTCCGGAATTGTCAATAAACATGGTGGAGTATCATTTTTTCCTGTTGACACAATTTTTATCCTATTGATAAAAGGTGGATGCAATCGAATAGTCAGGAAACGGAATTTCCGGCTATCAAAGAGACCCCCGACGTATACGTCGCGTTTATAAATAAAAACATTTAAAAATTTACAAAACTCGTCGATGACCATGGGGACGTTTTTATGATTAGTCAGGTAAGTAATTCGGAAACGCTTGACACAGAGAGGGCAAGGACGTTTTTTCAATGAATATTCAAGATAAGCGATATTTGACATTGAAAAATGAAAACTTGAGATGGATTTCGTATTTTTCTTGAAGAAAACTTATAATCAACTTATTTGGTCAGCCTCAAATGTTTAATTTCTTCCAGTTACTGCGTTCTTGGATTAGAAGTGGCCGGACATGTGTTTCACCATTGTGTAAGAAGTGTATAGAATTCCCCTTCTGCAGGTTTTGAGTCAGTGACCCCGCGAAGGGAGCCCTTCTTCGAAGCAACTTTCATCTCGCGAACGTATTACTTCTGCATTTTTCCTCTCTCTCCCCCACCGACTACCACAATCCAAAAGCGGAGATGATACAGATTTTTCGGACTTGGGTTCGTGCTCGTAAATAAACCGAGATTGCATCTCCCAATATTTAACGATCACGAGTTTCGTGATTAACTGTTAACCTTACGTTAAATAATTAATTTTACGGCGCTCCAAAAGTTTTCCAAGGTGATGCAGAATCGTCAACTCGGTGTTGCAACGTCTAAGGGAAATTAAGTTGCGAAAAGGAAAGTGCACTGGGAACGTTTCCATTGTGAACGAGCGCTAAAAATGCCATAAAGTCGCGATGGCGTGACTGTTTTGCAAGCGTGAAACGTCTGCTTCACTTCGAAATCCTTAATCTCCGCTAATAAAGAAAACCATAAATCATCCAGCCACCCAAATGGTCGTCTATGATATTGTTTTGATAAGTACAACTTTCTCAAAAGTTGTGCAAGTTTTACCAACTACGTGTTTTAGTGGAGACTGGAATGAAGGACATAGCGTGAATCTATTGTTTTTAGTCTTTCAGAAGAGCTGTACCTAATGTTAGTAGGTCTACCAGATGAGAATGACCCTATTCGAAGTGTCCAATGCCCTAGGTTCAGATTACCCTAGCCTTTTACCAAATGACCTACGACTCTAATGACTACGCCTTTCAGTGCAAATTCTGTGAATAAATTTTCATTTTCGTCAAGGATTTTAGCAAGTTTTTCTTTTTATCTGTCGATTAGGGATGACTCTCCAATAATCCTCTCCACCCGATTAATTCCATCATCAAAATACTCTTGGGTTCCCACTTATTTATTTAAATCCTTGATGCAGGAATTTTATGCCTTCATGCATTTTTATGCCATGTTCGACCACTTTTTCAGTACCAACCCAGTTGAACAGGCACATTTTTCTCGAAATTATCTCTGCCCTCATCTACGTACAAGGCAACCGATTAAAACTCGTAACAAAGCCCCTTAATTAACAGTCTAAGATAAACCATTCGTGGAGTTGTTTTTTTCAAAAAAATACTTTTTTTTTTTCTTTGCTCCCTTCCAGACGGTGATGATCGGTTTGGCCATTGTTCTGTCAGCAATCGGATAAAATACAAAGCAGGTTTTGTTCTTGTTTTAGGCGGGGGAGATTGAAAAAAAAACCGTCTAACTGTACGGGACCGTTTTTATCGAGACCAAGCGTATTGTTACTTCAATTTTATGGATCTAGGACGAAAAACACCTCACGATCATAAAATCCCTTAAATAGCCAAAACCGGTGCGACCCTTTTAAGGATCCTTTCCGACTTCAAATCTTCAGGGAAGCCGGCAACAGGGAAAACCTCGGGGAAGCACGAGGTGACATGCCCGAAATAGGCGGGAGTCGCTCTGTTCTGAATATGACACGAGTGAACATGAAATGCGACACAGCAAGATCCAAATAATGATGAATATTTATGTAAAGTAGTATTCAGAGTGGCATTCTGAATTTTTAGAGGATGGTTCTCCCATTTAGGGTGGTGTTCAGATGATCATAGTGGTATTCAGAGGGTGTGATCAGGTTATTCCCATGGTGGTGATCATGATATTCAGAGGTTGACGATCAGGGTATTAAGAAGGTGGCGATCAGGGTATTCAGAAGGTGGCTATCAGGTTATTCAGAGGGTGGAGATCAGGGAATTCCGATGGTGGTGATTAGGGTATTCAGAGGTTGGCGACCAGGGTATTCAGAGGGTGGAGTTCAGGGTATTAAGACGGTGACGATCAGGGTATTCGGAAGGTGGCGATCAGGGTATTCAGAAGGTGGTGATCAGGTTATTAAGAAGGTGACGATCAGGGTATTCAAAAGGTGGCGATCAGGTTATTCAGAGGGTAAAGTTCAGGGTATTCAGAAGGTGGCGAACAGGTTATTCAGAGGGTGGTGATCATGATATTCAGAGGGTGACGACAGTGTATTTAGAAGTTGACGATCGGGGTATTCAGAAGGTGGCGATCAGGGTATTCAGAGGGTGGTGATCATGATATTCAGAGGGTGACGACATTGTATTCAGAAGGTGACGATCAGGGTATTCAGAAGGTGGCGATCAGGTTATTCAGAGGGTAAAGTTCAAGGTATTCAGAAGGTGGGGATCAGGTTATTCAGAGGGTGGTGATCATGATATTCAGAGGGTGACGACAGTGTATTCAGAAGGTGACGATCAGGGTATTCAGAAGGTGGCGATCAGGGTATTCAGAGGGTGGAGATCAGGGTATTCAGAAGGTGGCGATCAGGTTATTCAGAGGGTGGAGATCAGGGAATTCCGATGGTGGTGATTAGGGTATTCAGAGGTTGGCGACCAGGGTATTCAGAGGATGGAGTTCAGGGTATTCCCACGGTGATTTGGGTATTCAGAGGTCAGTGATCTGAGTATTCATAGAGCGATGAATGGTGATTACAGATTAGTGTATTCTGGGCGATATTCAGCTTATCATAGAATAGTGTCATGATTTTTCCTATTACCCTAAGATTCTCTCTCGTCATAGGGAAGAGCTTGACGTGATTTACCCTACGTGCCGCTATTCAAATGGTTGTCCCTACGTTTTACCCTAAATTGAAAACCCAGATAATCAGCGAAATGTCGGGACTCAGGAGGATGTTTGAATAATCTATAAAATGGGATAAATGCAAAAGATTCCGACCTTTTGAATGCAGGTCACCATGCTTGCCTCTAGGGTGAACCATTTGAAAGCGGAAAATGTTCAAAAAGAAGTCTCTTCGAACATCATATAAAAGTTGATTGAACTGCACGACGCACGTGTCGTGTAATTATTTTTTCCCTCCAAGAAAGTACTCTCACGGCGAGCTTTCACCGCGAAGAATGGTGAAAGGGTCGGCCAAACGAGTTTTTATATTTTTCTAACTACCAAAGGTTATTATAAGTAATTATTTTAAGTTTAATTCTTGTATTTTTTTTTATTTTTAAACTAACGAACTTTCCAGTACTTTTCCTATAGTTTTCAAATGTTCTAATTTTTATTTTTGAGACAGGATTCCGGGTACTTATCGAAGGGGGTCCGAAAAAGTGGTCGTCATTAAAATGTTATCGTAATTTTTTCGTTAACGCGACACATCCTTTCTTTTCTAGAGGTTGAAATTAAAATTTTATATGCATATTTTCTAATGATTGAATAGAAAACCGTGAATGATTTTCCGAGTCATCGCTTATTGAAAATGCTAAAGTTGTCACTGATGCGAGAAATCTTCGCTTTCCCGTTGTAAAATTGGACTTTCCTGATGGTTTCCCTTGGCGGCACGAGTCACTTCAAACCCGTCGCGTGTGCAGATAATTTGCAGTTCGATTGTCGTTTAGGTGGTAAAAAAATGTGGGTTTTCCGATGGGGGTCACGAGTCCGAAGGCCCGCATCAACCCCTATCATCATGGTATCAATAGGGTAATTGTCACCCTACCCTCTGCTTTTTCTACCCCGCGTAGGGTACGTAAAAATCTTCATAAGGGTTTGATCGATACACAAACAAAGAATCGGAAACGATATCGAAGCATATGCTAGATGTCTAATTTTATAAGGGTTCAATCGATATCACAGTTTTCAAAGCGAAAGCGGCGATAGATTTTTATGAGAATTGAAATTTTTTAATTTTTTTGCCAAGGCTGTCCGTCCGCTGACGTCACGAATCGTCAACGTTTCTACGAATATTCTGCCTCACCTCAATGCCAAAGCGATTATCTATGCCCGGTGGTTATTCCTGAGAAAAACCTGAGACGGAAGTCCGGGCTTCTAGTGTACATTTTTGAAAAACCCAAAAACTACATGTAAGAAACTTAAAAAATGCTACTTGTATTATTACCTGGATAGGTAAATGTTATGCCATCAATGGATAATTTTGATTTAGCCCTTAGTATCTCTGAGACAATAATGATCGTAATCAAGGTAGTTGTCATGAGAATCTTCTTCTAGTCGTCTTCAAACCACGCTCTCCATAATGAACATTAATCAAACAATTTTTTTTTGGTCAAACATAGGTCGAGTACTGAGGTTTGAGAAGCATTCGTGCTGGAATGCGAATGGTTACGCGTCTAGACAACGAATGCTCGAAAATAGGCGTAGAGAGAAATGGTTGACACCCAAGGTTTGACTTCATAGATGTGTTTGGACTAGTTTGGTATTAACATAAGTCCCCACCCACTAAGGTCCACACAACTCCCTAAGCCCAGTCCCAACTCTGGGGGTAGGCCTCGGTATCAATGCAGTGGAAGTTCGTGGATCTCTCACGATTGCACGGTTTAGGAAGACTTTGTCCTTGCCTTTTCCCTGCTTTGTTCCTCCTTTTGGTAAAAAATAGTGTCCGTAGGAACCTACCAAAAATAGTCGTTTACTTACTTTCTTCCCATCATTCAACAGGTTTCAATAATTGATTGTACAGTCGACGATATTGAGAATCGTTTAATGATACCGTATCAAATTAATATTTCATTATTTAAGGTATTGAATTATATTAATTATGCAGTTTTCTTGACAATATCGATAAATATGACGTCGTTAGGTGAATAGGCACATTAAAATAAAACAAATTCCAGAAGATACTAATCAACCCCCCGAAGAAGAATGTATTTGCTCTATTTGCTCTATTTTTTATTATTTTATTATTATTTTTTTTTACTAGACTTTAGTGTGTTTGACGGAAGTAAAACTTTCTATATTTTGACTGAAGCTGTGCCATCTCAGTGCCATGGGGGTTATCCACTTAGTTGCGCCACTGCGTGAATTCCAAAACGTGCAGTGCAATGTTTTTATATTTTTTATAGATGATAGTTTATTCTACGAATTGTTGGATCGCAGCGATAAAAGAGTAGACAGCTCGACAAAACTGAAAAATAGTTTATTTATCTTGAATATTCGTCAGTTCTGTTTTTTTACCGCGGCAAACTGCGGCATGCCGAACGTAATCAAATGTTTGAAATGAAAGGCCATCGGTTGTTGAGCTACGGTCATCAGGATCAACAAATCTTTTTTCCTTTCGAGTTTTTCTTCATACCATTCGTTTTGGTATGCGGCCTCATAGATTCTTTCACTCTGAAGCATAAATAAACCCAAATACAGAGAGTAGATGGTAGAGTACCTCGGTTTCTAATAGGTGTCCGCATAGGTTGATAACAAACGGAATATACGTTATGGCAAAACAGAACATCAAGTTAGACATGAAATCACCACCTTCGCTTTTCTCCTAAAATTGTTTTTCAAATTATGATCATCTACCGCGATTCTCAATGGCATAGCTGGGAGTGAGTGAAGACACATAGACTTGACTTTTTGGCTTCTGAATTCTGACATCGTTCTCATTTGCGAACTTTTACCAACCGATATGTTTGAAGGTTGTAGTGTTTTGGGATAGACAGTGTTTGGGCTTTTTTCCCTCCCAGTTTCGCCACTGATGTCATACTTAAGAATACGTACAGTGGCAAGACGAAATAGTCTCCCTGATAGCTCCGTTATGTTTATAACGTATACTACGAACAACTGCGCCGAAAAAAGACCATTAAATTTCCTCACCATGCTAAAAATTTTCCCTAAATTATCATTAGACCTTTGAGCATAGTACCTCAAGATTCGAATGTGAAGTTTAAAAATCGCTTTTCCGTGTGATTTTTCGACTCGAAGCATCGCTTGCAAGCATCTCATGAAGTACCCGATGTATTGAGCGATGGAAAAGAAAAGAGTGACGTTTAAACATTCGTTGAGGAGTCCACTGATCTCCAACCATAATTCTAGACAAAACGATGGGTATTTCCAAGTCTTCGGAAAAGGAGAGTCCATAGGGAACATAGCTTGTTGCTCTTCTGGCATTCCGTAGTTTTCTCGCCACCATTCGATTATAGATACAGGGAGCGGAAAGAAGTACAGCAATGCTCCACAAAGAAAGAATTTCCGAATATTCTTCCCTGGTTTTTCAACTTTAGTGTTGAGTTCATCTTCAACCTCTTTCCAGACTTCGTCAATTTCGATTGTCATTTCTTTAAGAAAGCGGATTCTCATTGCTATATAAACTTGCCTCATAAAAATGCTTAACATCGAACATGTTACTTGGGCGCTTGTCACTTTCCTTTCGTTCGTATCGTCGCTAAATAGGACATTATTGAACGCACAAATTGCACTTAGCAAGCTGCTAAACATGGTCGACATCACATATCCTAACCAAATGAATGACTTCTTTTTTTCGGGATCGTAACCCATTCCGCCCCATTTGACCAATAGAAAAATGGTGTCTGATGGCTTCTAAAAACAAACAAAAATGTACACCATAAAAGCCAACCTACCTTCGAATCCATCGTAATTCGTTCTGCCAATAACGACTAATCGAAGAGTCATAGCATTAATAATTCGTTTGCCCTAATCGCTTTTTCGTCAAGAATTTTTTCGAACAACCTTGCATATTTTGTGTTTATGAAAAATTTATTTACTCAATAGGCAGATGTTGGGAGGGAAGGAAAAAATACGCTATAGAATATTGTGGGAAAGCTTTAGTGCTCACCCTTCCAGAGAGTAGCTACACATCCTGGATTCCCGGCGAACACAATATGCTAATTATGTAAGAAACTTCTTCTTAATATTAATAGGATTCCATTCCTATTAATACATTGAGGATATTAGTGTACGTCGGCGTAGTTCCGGGATATTGGGCAAGTCGAAAAATGTCTAATTATGGCACTTTTGGTTCGAAAAGTTTCTTGAGAGAATATTGTGAAATGAGAGAGAAGGGAAGGTAAAGGGAGCGAGCCAACTCGACAAAAACTTGAACTCGCCTGACCACTTCTTAAGATAGGGGGGAGTTAACCGCCCCGGCTACACCTCAACAGTCTTTAATTCACAAAAATATATTCAATCTTCGTTCTTTATAGCCTTCTTTCCCGCCAAAAATTACGGCGTCCTATTTTTTTCGGAAAACGCGATCAATTTTATATGAGAAAGAGGTTTCGTGAAGAATCCACGGGACCGAAACACGTAACTTCCCAGCCACGAGAAGAGATCTTAAGATTCCGTCGACGATTTCTACCCACGTTCGTTCCAGATTCAAAGCACGGAACAAAACTGGTTTTTAAGTTCCTTACTTGACTTCGTTATTTTATCCACGATAGTTTTTTTTGGTTAGATTATAAAAAAGAGGATTAAAATACAGAGAAATCTTTCTCTGACCTTAACTTCTCCATGAACTTTAACATTCTCAAGAAGCAAGGTGTCATGGAGTACCGTTAACCAGGAATTCCTACACCAACGCTCATCAAGTCTCTTCTGTGGTTTTTTATAACTAGCCTGGTAAAGGAATGCACACTAAAAGCGCTGAAGCAAGAAACTTCCATCACAAAAGACAAAATGAAATATTCCATGCAAAATGCAACCCCTGGACATTATTTTGTTCCCATTAACTGGATGTGCAGAAAATCTTAGGGGTGAGTGTGGGAAACGTAACCGCCTCAACCGTTATATCTTCCCCCTTGTCAAAACTGAAAAGAAGGGAAGAGCAGGTGCTTTTTCGGCCGTTATTTTCTCCCTAGGCCCTAAGAAAGCCCTAACAACCAAGTTTTGCCAAGAAAAGAGTTGCTTGTTCATTCAACGAGGAGAGTAGTACGAGATTTTTGTTTTAGGAATCTAGAATAATTATTCTTTCGAATGCTAGACCCTATGGCCCTCCAGATCTTAAGATAAAGGAGGGTGGAATAAAGGCAGAGGTAAATCGTTCTTTTCTTTTTTCATTGGACAGGTACCAAGTTCGAACCCTGTAATTGTCCCCCCTCCTGTCATTACTGACCCCAGAACGTGACTCCACACCATTTTCTTACCTGCACGATCTACAACCGAAAGAATTTCATGTGGGCAATCTCCGGTGCATTCGAGAAAGAAAAAACTTATTACTTAAAATTTAAATCAAAGAATATTTCCTTAAGATATTGCGTTGTTTATTTTATTTCTTGTTTTAGCGATATTTCTGGAGTTTGAAAACGTATAATTAAGGATGATCCCTCCCAGTGTTCAACGCACCCGGAGCAATTTACTTCGACGCTCGAATATTTTCTCATTGCTCTCAAGAATCATTTTCTGAAGGTCAGAGATGATTGCTACACGTATACTTCTAATGGATTCGAGTCCTGAAATCCATTATCAACCAGAGAACCTGAAAGCTTTTCTAAAACCAAGAAATTTTACAAGAGTTTCTTCGAAAATGGTATAAATCAGGGGGTGGCCTGACCTTAAAATAGGCGCCAAAGACCCGGGAAAATAGAACAATGGCATCTAGGTAGAAAAATGTAGGCGTCCGAACGTTTTACAAGCTATAAACCTCTTTCAACTTGCTAAATTGCTCGCTTTGCATTTAGGACGAAATCTAGATCATGATTATTCTGCAATTCACCGTTTTATCGTTGTCAGCATGGCCGAGTTCTGTCGTCTTAATTTTAAACGCTAAAAACTACTTAACCCTATTATATACACACGACCGGAAGAACTTGTTTCTCCGGAAATATTTACGTTGTTATTATCACAGGTGCCGAACTTCCTCCGTGCAGCAGGTGCTTGGAAAAGCACGAAAATTTTGACTTCAAAATGCATAGTAGAAGAGAGAGCTTCGTTTTTGTTTTTATTTTCGTCTGCATGAAATCGTGACTTCGAGATCCCTCTTAATCATGTACCACAGGGAAAGTTATGTACTCCCACTTTAGTTTCTTGTATACAGAGTTGCTGTTTTCTATTGAACGAAAGCGACTTTTGTTTGCTGCCCTTTCCAAGAACAAATTGATTGAACTAGTGAACGTTTGTCAAAATGGGAAAAAAAAGGTCACTTTCTCAAATGACATTTCGAGTGCATCGAAACTAGCTCAACTTGGCGTTCTAACAGTCTTCAAACGCTTTTTGGATTCTTGCTCAAAAATGATGATTGAGGAGGCAAATTCGGTTTGAAACAGAAAGTTGGTTTTTACCCCAGTTTGAGGTCTTGGAGGGATCGGGAGCAATCGTTCTCGCAGCATCAAAAAAATGCACTTTTTGAGGGGAGAAAAACATCGAAAGTAAAGACGACGTGTGAGGCTCTCGGATTCTGTAGAATATTATTTATTCATCAAAAAGAGATTTTCAAGTCAACGACACTTGAAGGAATCGTGACTAGCCTCGGGGGCCTCCGATGGACGCCGCCAAGGTGGGGAGAACGACTGGTTATTGTAATTGTATATCTACAACTCACGGTTGGTTGCGCTCCTCCGGACTCCCTTTCCCACGCAACATCAAATACAACTTGATTCACCCTTTCTTTAGACGATCCGAAAACTTTCGGACCAAAAATTTCAACCCTCGGAATCTAAAATCATCTAACATCCTCAATTTTATTAGGTTGTTGGTACTCGTACATTCAATCATACATCAAAAATAGAGTGTCTATACTTAATTTTTCTTTATACGCACATCCCTACAATCTGCGGTTTTGGCCGACCTTAGTGGTATACCGCCAACTTTTGAGTTCAACGACGCTACGGAGAAAACGGGCGGGATTTCCAAGTTTAGCCGCAACACGCCAGCGCTACCTGTTGTACATTACTTCAAACTAAAATATAAAAGGGCTTCCACTCGTAACAAATTATAAAATATTAATTTTATGGACAATTTTTATTACTAATTGATACACAAAATATATTATGAAGAAAATAAAAAGGGAAAAGGGGGTAAGAATCACAGAGTTGTAATACAGTATTTTTTCTTAACTTAAGGTGTCTTCATGGATGAGTGTCCTGTAAAAAATGGCAGGGGTATATCTAACAAATGATTGAGATTAAAAGAAGAAAAAAACTGTAATCTATCAGTTATTGGGAAAAAGAATACCACCTCAATGGCATCATTTACTGTAAGACCAACCACCTACATTTGGGTTAGTTCAGGACATTGGGGTTAGAGGAGTGCTCTGCTGAGACTTTGCAGCCTCCCAGGCAAAACATGGAAGGTTAGGGATTTACCAAAGAATGCCAAATAGACCCATGGAGGCAGAGCTTACAAGTCTGCAGAAGGGCCATACAAAGTCATGAGTCTTCTGGGGAATTAGAACTGTCCATACCGATGACTCAGCGAAGGTACCATCCTGTTAGGTACAAAATGCAGGCCGAGCATGCAAATATAAAGGAAAAGCTGTGGCAGCTGGCAGGTCATGGTCTCACAGTTTTTTTTAAGCCGCAGTCTTCAAACAGGAAGGGTTTAGACTGCTGAAAGCAGAGTGTGACCACCCTACTATAGGAACATGATGCTGAACCAAATATGGGTTTCCTACAAGGGCGCCTACCCTTCTTATTCGGCATAATTTGGATGCGGCTTTAGTGGCTCCAAAAAGCATCCACTGTGACATGTGCTAGATCCGGGGCTGAAGTCATAAGGCCCTTATAAGGGCATTATGGCTCAAAAGTTGAGGTCGACCTCTTCTCTGACAAGGAAAACAATGAATAAACCCAATAAAACTCTGTAAACAGGATTACAGGAAGCAATGGGATGTGAACCAATGAACTCCAAATTTCAATTTTTGGAACAGAATAATCAGAAAATTAGGTCCAGCATGTAATCCTCCCAAAACAGACGGAAAACCAACTAAGCCAAATGTTATAGAATATATAAAAATATATTAATTTATTTTTTAATCTACTCTTTGATAGAATAGCAAGTCCATTTTTACAGAACACATTGTATTTTGCAATATATTTTATAAATAAATAAGTAAAAGAGTAATGATTAAAAGTGTGATTAACATTAAAGCTATTAAAATGTACTTGTCTTCTTTTGCTCGTCTTTCAATAAATCTCATGGTCGTGTTAGAAAGCCCTAAAGTGCTTGCGATGTCTAAAATCCTTTTATGAGCTCCTTTTAAAGTGTTTCTTTGGTCCCTCATGTTCTCTAAAATACTCGACCCAGAACTGAGCATGTCGTCCATACCTCGATGAGCATTCTGAAATAATAAATCAATAAAAACGTGATAAAAATAAAATCTAATTTACATGGAGGGACATGTTATGTTGTAGGCTGTGGTCGATAAGAATTGTTGTTTCTTCTTCGTTTAATTTGTTGTTATGAGTGAACCTTCGGCTCAAAAGTTCCGCTCGTTCGCTCTCTTCTTGCCTTCTTTTATAAATTTCATGCTGATAGCTTCTCAAAGCAGCCTAAAATAAAAATTGATGAATCCAAGAGAAATTTATAGAGTACACTTTACCTGTAGGTGTCTGTTATCATATTTTAACTGATCTACTCTTAACTTGGCATTTTGTCGTCGGGCAATGGGTTCTTTGTGAACTAGGATGTCGAGCCTTTCGCAGTTGCTAAAACAGGACAAATCATATAAATGGAAAAGTTAAGGAATGATCAATGACATGAAAGCATTGAACTAGGCTAAATTGGACTGTTTTGGTGGTTCAATTGGTCTATTTTTTTTTTGGTTTCAAATGGCCTGGTTTGGGGTTGGGATCGACTGTTTTAGGGTTTAATGGGACTGTCTTGGGCTTCAATTTGACTATTTTGGAGGATCAATTGGACTGTTCTGGTTTTAGAGGTTCAATTGGAATGTTTTGGAGGTTCAATTGGACTGTTTTGGAGGTTCAATTGGACTGTTTTGGAGGATCAATTGGACTGTTTTGGAGGATCAATTGGACTGTTTTGGAGGATCAATTGGACTGTTTTGGAGGATCAATTGGACTGTTTTGGAGGATCGATGGGACTGTTTTGGAGGATCAATTGGACTGTTTTGGAGGATCAATTGGACTGTTTTGGAGGATCAATTGGACTGTTTTGGAGGATCAATTGGACTGTTTTGGAGGATCAATTGGACTGTTTTGGAGGATCAATTGGACTGTTTTGGAGGATCAATTGGACTGTTTTGGAGGATGAATTGGACTGTTTTGGAGGATGAATTGGACCGTTTTGGAGGATGAATTGGACCGTTTTGGAGGATGAATTGGACCGTTTTGGAGGATGAATTGGACTGTTTTGGAGGATCAATTGGACTGTTTTGGAGGATCAATTGGACTGTTTTGGAGGATCAATTGGACTGTTTTGGAGGATCAATTGGACTGTTTTGGAGGATCAATTGGACTGTTTTGGAGGTACAATTGGACTGTTTTGGAGGATCAATTGGACTGTTTTGGTTGTGGAGATTCAAATAGACTGTTTTGTAGGTAATAGACAGACTTGTAGGTAATAGAAAATAGACTGTTTGTTGAGTAAAGTTTGGAATGTTTTGGAGGTACAATTGAACTGTTTTGGAGGTCCAATTCGAACATCTATTGGTCAATTGGATACTGATTTAGATTATATTTCACATGAAGAAAAACTGAAACTAAACACACGAAAAGCTTCAGGATAGATTCTTTCTTCTGAGAGAATGATCTCAGGGTTCACCTTGGCAAAGCTGCATCTCCTTTGATCTTTACCTGGTAATAGTGTCGATCCTTGCCTGAATTTCTGCCTCGATAGATTCAGTATCGCTTCCTTTGAGTTTTTCGAGCTTTTGAAAACATTCCTGCGTTTCTTGAACTATCCCATTCGTCTTATGATATAGAGATTCCATGCTTTATTTTTTTATAGACTGAACAAATAATTTAAATAATTCTACGTGTCATACCACACGTGAGGAAATGAGCTGTCAAAATTCTAAATCTAGTGGCAATTTATCAAACTACTGATAACAAATGCAAACATCTAAAGAATAATCACATTCTTCTTCATAAGTTTAATGAAATTTTATTGTTTCCAATTAATTTGAGCTCAAAAAAAGGAACATTTGTCACTTTTTAAGCACTTATCACTAATCTATAGTTGGCACCACTGATATGCGAGTACTTTTTGACGTGGTGATAAAATAAAGGCAAAGGGTTTACTCGTTCCATGGGGAGGGCCTCGATTACACCTGTGACGTCACTACATCATTTCCCTCCAAGAATTTTCTAACAGTTTCCTCTTCTCGTCAGATTTATTATTTCAATAAACTGTTTTATTTAAACTCATAAATTCTCCAATAGATTTTATTTTCTTTATTTCTATTTATTTCATCAGGAGATTGAGAGGGAAACTCCAGTGACGTTTCACATTCCTTCCCGCGCTCGATTCTCATTGGCTCTTGAGTAACCTCTAACCTCAAAATTTGAAATCCACAAACTGCGAAGGCGTTCACGGTTTATACTTTTTAAGCGGCAACGTCTAACGACTTTTTAGTTTTAATAGTTTTTAAATCTCCTAGTTATTGTTATTAGTAATTAGTATTCTTTGTATTATGTCAAGTTTGTGTTTTAATTTTCTTAGTGTTCATTTTAAAAGTAGATTGAAGTTGTTTTTCAGTCTCTTTTGATTTTTTAAAATATAAACAAACAGATAACATCAACGGTTTTACACTTCAAATTATTAGTTTCATTTTAATAATACTTTAAAAGGAGTCGCGAAAATGGATAAATTGCTTAAGAAGATGAATAGGTCAAAATCTAATCATCAAAACAAAGAGAATATGGCTTTAGGGATTAAAAGGCCATTGTTCAAGAAAGTGACCCAAAGTCGAAACAGGTATGGAGGTGTTTTAATAGGAAAATTATTCTCATTAAAATTCTATTATGTTCTCAGGACTCCAGCATTGTCTTTAGCATTGAAGAATTCGTCTTCTAGGATCCAAAAATCGAATATTTCATCCACTGTTAATCCGGAAGCTTTGATGGAGATTGAAGCGAATGATGATAGGTAAGCACGTTTCTAAAATCGGGATATAGGAAATGAATTAGAAAAGTGGCATTCACCAATTTGTGTGCTTTGATTAAGGGTTTCCTTAGGTGTGCTTCTGTTCTACTTACCCCTGGGGCCCTGTGCCGATAAGTGAGACTGGGAGATGAGAATCATATCATCTCATTCCTTCTCATTTCTCTAGTGGTGTTCCAGTTCGCTATGAGAAGGGCGTGAGAAGTCTCACGGAGATGTGTATGAGAATTATTTTCACGAAATAAAACACCCATCCTTGATCACATGAGAAGTGACGAAATGCTGTTTTCGGGTATCAGGATCTTGGCTTCCTATGGACCAAATCGTTAAAATCACCAAAAACCACCCAAATCTTCAAAACCACCCAAACCACATAAATCACTTAAACTACCCTAATCACCAAAATCTCCAAAACCACCTAACTCGCCCAAATCGCCAAAAAATTTAAAATCACCCAAACCACCGAAATCGCCAACACCACCCAAATCACCAAAACTAACCAAATCACCCAAACCTTCGAAATCACCAAAACCACCCAAATCCACTAAAATAAGCAAAGCCAACCTAATCACCTAATCTAACGAAATCACCAAAATCATTAAAACCACCAAAATCTCCAAAAACACCTAATCTACCCAAATGACCAAAATGTCACATTTTGTCGTGAAATTTGCTCAAAATCGGCTGAAAGGTTTCAAAAGGTTAGGTAATTGGTTGGCTAAAACAAAAAGGGCTTCTTTTTCTTCGGAATCTGCCAAAAATCAATTTTAAACACATTTTATTAATTGATAAACAATTTTTGAACTTAACTACCTACCTACCATTTATTTTATTTATATATATATATATATTTTTTTTTGGGGGGGGGGTTAAAAAGGGTTAAAGAAGGGTCGTAGGGTCAAATTTAGGGTAAAATTGACCCTTTGATGTGCCTATGGTTTTGGTGTTGAAAATTCATTCTCGCAGTGAAATAAAATGCAATTTATATGTAATTTCAGCCCATCTTCAAGGCAATCGTCATCTCCTAAGATTGTTTCAAGCACGACTCCTTTGAATACAACCCAAAACAAAAATACTACCAGAAATGTTCCTTCTCATCAACCTGGGTATGAATTTATTTTTAAGCATTTTTTCCATCCTTAATTTTTTTAATCTTGGGAATCACAAGGTAGTCCAGTCAATCTAAGCCTGGGGGTAAAAAAAAAAGGTATTTTGTTTATCTACGGAAATTTGTAGGGGTAGGTCCCCTGATTAACCACAAAAAAGTCCCCTACCGAAACCTGTGAGGATTGGCGTCTGGAGCGTTTTTAAGGTGATTCGTTTTTCCTGCAATATCTCGAAAACCGTTAGTCGTAGGTGAAATAATGTTTAGTACAAAATTAAAGATAATTAAATTTGCTATAATTTTGACCTAATATGATTTTTTCGTAGGACCAAACGTTTCTGAGCTACGAGGTGGCAAAAAAAAGCGCGGTTTCTATTTTGACCTCTAAAGGATAGAAGACGTCATTTAATCAAAAAAGTGTACTTAATAAAAGTTGTAGAGAATTTAATTACCTTTAAAAAACTACTCTCAAAAAGCAATTAACGATCAATAGGGTGGGGGTAAACAAAAAATCTCAAAACAAATTTTATTCAAATTTGAAATTTCAAAAAAATTTATAAAAACAAAATTAAAGCCTATACAATTTGCAGCAAATTTGATTTAACAAGATTTTTTATAAGACCAACCGTTCCTGAGCTACGAGGCGACAAAAAAGCATGATTTTCGAGTTTTTCCTATCAAAAAAGTCAGATTTTAGAAAAGTCGGAAAAAATCAAGGAAGGGGATATCCTATCAAAAAAGCGTACTAAGTAAACGTTGTAGAGAATTCAATTTCCATTTAAAATCATCGAGAAGCAATTAAGTGCCAGTCAAAGAAAAAAATTGTTTAATTTTATTTACTTTTTAGAACTTCTCGAATGAACAGCAGCCGTATGATCAAGCCTAATGCTTCTATTTCAATAAGAAATAAAATTGCCCCTAGGTAAATTGATAGTATTTTAGATGCTCAATTTGATGTCGGTTTTAGTTCTTCAGCTCTAAATGCGAGTCGTTCTTCAGCTCTAAGTGTGAGTCGTTCCCTTTTTAAAGCACCCTCATCAATTTCCGGAAGGAGTAAGCTTAGGTATGGAACTACTCATTTATTCATGTTTTATTAATTTCTATTTTAGAGAACCACCATTTTTGAGAGCTCCTTTTCATGCTAGCAAATTAGATGTTTCACGTTCATCTCACCAAAGCAGAATGACACAAAAAATGCCAATGTAAGACTCTTTTACACATTTAATGGTATTAATTTTAATCTTTAGTTATCAATCTTTCTCTGGATTTATGCCATCTATGAATATGAACAAAGTGAATTCTGCTCCTTCTGTGATTGGATGCCATCCAGGGTTGAACACGACGATGAGCTCTCTTTTTAATTTTCCAGGGCGCAGCATGCCTCAGTTTTGTTTTGAACGGTAAATTTAGTTATGCAATAAATTATTTTCAATAGCTTTTCTTTTAGGTTTCCTGCTATACATAAAGCTCAGGAATCCCTTGCAAAACAGTCTGAACAAAAATTTAAACAGTCTTTAAATGCTTTCATCACCGCTCCAGATGTGGGAGACGTAAGTATATTTTGTTACTTAAAATCTTTTAAATGAATT
Source organism: Orius laevigatus (assembly GCA_018703685.1). Classification (NCBI taxonomy): domain Eukaryota; kingdom Metazoa; phylum Arthropoda; class Insecta; order Hemiptera; family Anthocoridae; genus Orius; species Orius laevigatus. The sequence goes on from JAGWEN010000085.1 coordinate 290,887, forward strand.
GTTTTAGGTTCACAAAATGTTTTTAATGGAAAAAATAATCAATCACATTATGCAGACTAATGGTTCATGTGAAGCTCAAGTAAGACATAACGTTTTGTATTTTTCATTTTATTCCTGGATTTTAGCGCCAGTTATTGAGTCAGGAGCCGATAATGGAAAATCCTGTGCGTTCGCAATTGCCTGCTTTACCTGTAACTCCGGCTCAGGAGCAGGTTGCAATATGGTTGAACTCAAATGAACAAGGTTTACTATAGATTTTGATTATTTTTCCTAATTGGTTCTTTAGATGCTGATACTGGTGTTGATATGCGAGAAATTGAAAGCAACGAGAATGCTCATTGTGTGGATAATGTGGAACAAAGTGCTGCAGAAATGTTGGAATGTGATGTCGAAATTGAAGGAGAAGAACCAGCCGAAGAACTAGCAGAAGAACAACTTTCTCCTCAAATTCAAAAATTAAGCGGGAAGTTTGCGCTTAAAGATTGGACCCTTGTTTTGGGAGATGGGCCGACCGAACTCAAAGTTTCTGGAAGTGTTGTTCAAATGTAAGACATCCGTTGCATTAGAATGGAAAAAAACAGCTTCTAAAGTAGTATTCAGAGATAAAATTTGAGTATGAGTGTACTCAACTAAACATCACATTTTCTCAGCTCCTTACAGACCGATCGACTTGAAATTTTCAGGGCATTTTCTTATCTTATTAAAGAAGATATGTGGAAGATTTCAAGACAATCGGTCCACAGAGAGCTGAGAAAATGTCTTTTTTGAATTGAGGATTTACTCATCAGATTTTTTTTTCTCTGAATACCTCCCTAGGGAAATAAGTAACTGTTGAACTATCTCAATTATGTTTTATTTTAGTTTATTGAGAACCATTCTTGAAGAAAACCATGTATCAGATCCGATCATCGAAGTAGTGAATAACATGATTGTCAAAACAGAGACGTGCACTTACGTTTTAACTGGAAGAATCTGCAATCCAAACAATCGTAAATTATTACTCTCAATAATAGCAAAATCTTAATTTTTTATTTTTATTTTTTAGAAATCCCTGAAATGGTAATAAAGAACTTCAAAAAAATGGGGTTCCCTAAAAACTGGAAAGATATTTGCAAGCAATGGCATGCTTATAATGATGCTGGAACTCCATCTAATGGACGACGTACAAATGCAGTAAGTATCGGTTTCCCAAATTGTGTCTCCCAAAGTCATCAAGCAGGGGCGGACTGGCCCGGGGGGGGGTGGACAGAACCCACCCGCGCCAATATTTGTGTGTGCAAATATCCCCAAAAATTCGTTAAAAACCTCAAAATCAACATTTGTAATGCCTAATTTTCGTCAAAAAACCTCAAAATCAACATTTAAAATCCAAATTTTCGTCAAAAACCTCAAAATTAACGTTTGTAAAGCCTAATTTTCGTCCAAAAAAAAAAAAAAAAAACCTTAAAATTAACATTTATGAAGCCTAATTTTCGTCCAAAAACCTCATATTCAACATTTATATAGCCAAATTTTCGTCAAAAACCTCAAAATCAACATTTATTAATGCCTAATTTTCGTCAAAAAACCTCAAAATCAACTTTAAATTGGCAATTTTTTTGTCAAAAACCTCCTAATCATGGTTATAAGAGCAAATTTTTTTTGTCAAAAAATCTCAAAATCAACGTTATGAGTGCAATTTCTTTTGTCAAAAACCTCAAAATCAACATTTTAAAACCCAAATTTCATTCAAAAACCTCAAAGTTAACATTCAAAACTTTAGGGGGGAGGGGGGCAAAGGTTTTAATTTGTTTAAAAAGCACTGTGAAGAAGTTTGGGAACCTCTGTTTTTGCTAAATATATTTTTTTAAGAGGCAATTTTCTGTCAAAATTTTCTGCGCAACCGGGTGTCCCCTTAACTGAAAGCCCACCCACGCCCTAAGGTCCCAGTCCGCCCCTGCGGCATCAAGTGCAAAAACAGTGTCTTTATGCATGCTTTTGTTCTATCATCAGCGAATTTATGTTAAACCTTTTTTTAGCGAACTACTACAGCGCCAAAACGCCCAAGAGGAAACAATGAATTACCTAGTACTCCTGTGAGCCGGCATCAGTAAGTGTCACTAATACAACGTTTTTTATTGTATTAATTTTCAGTCGAGTGCATGAAAACACAATAATTACAAGATCAGTTTCCAAAAAACTTAAACAGCGACATCTAGGTGCCTTCAAACTCCTTTGTCGTGATGATTAAAACACTGGCCTACCTTCATTTTTTGTTATTATTTGTAAAAAAGAAATTGTAAAAAACTTTTTAACTCTTTTTGTTTTTTTCTTTCTTAAAATGGATAAAGTGTGGTGTTCTAATGGGAACTATTATATGAGCTACTAGGTTCTAAGTTATAATTTGAATTCGTATGTAAATTGCTTACTAATATAAGAATAAAATAATGAGTTTTTACCCTCAACATAAAGATTTCAACCCATTCACAGCGATCGCTGAAATTTTAGCGAATTCGGTCCATTTGGGCAAAGCCTCTGCTGTAAAGAAATTCATAAGGGACCGTCTTGGAACTTACCTACACTACCCTTGCTTTGAGAAAAATTGGTACCTACATTATAGATTGACAGAAAAGGAGCCAAAATTCAGAATCTAAAGAGAAATGGCGATTTGAGTTGGCAGCATTGCTCGAAACTGATAACCTTTCATGACAACAACCATTGATGATGATAACAATTTCCTTTTTATTTACAAAACTTAAAAGACAGTTTGTGTCCAATATTACATTATTAATACTATGAGTTTTAAATTGTCTGGCTATGAAGGTTCATATTTCATGGATAAAAGGTGAGGAATACGTTTTTTTTTGGCATTTGTGTCTAATGAGCCGTTACTTCTAGCAGGAAATGGCTAATTATCATTTAAATAAGAACGTTTAACTTGTTTAATGTTCTTTTTAAACTTCACATTCCATGTATACCTCATAGGGAATGTATGAATTTCTTTTGTCTTTAGATGGAGCGACAGCATTCATCGTTGGGCTTGTCGGTTGTCTCTGCTTCATCGGTTCTCTCCATGGGAAGTTCGTCTTTGATGACGTTGCTGCGATTGTTAACAACAAAGATGTTCGGAGCGAATCTCCATTGGAGGGAATTTTCAAAAACGACTTCTGGGGCACACCTTTACTTCTTAATTCTAGTCACAAATCCTTCCGTCCTCTTACTGTGTTATCATTTAGGTATGGAACTAAAAATGAATCCTTTTTCATTAAATTGTGTCGTTTTTAGGTTTAATGTTTGGCTCAAAAATGGCAATTTGGACCCTTTCGGTTTTCATTTGGTCAATATCGTACTTCATGGCATTTCCTCATCTTTGGCGTTTATTTTATTCATTTTTATGTTTCAACGAAAAAGCGTTTATGATCTCAAGCCGTTGCTTTCGGCGATTTTATTCGCCATCCATCCTGTCCACACGGAAGCCGTTAGTAATTTTCAAAATTGAATTTTTTTTCATTAAATTAAATTCTAGGTGGCAGGAATTGTTGGAAGGGCGGATTTACTATGTGCAATTTTTACTTTTCTTACGATAATTTTCTACTCATCTAAAGTTAGTTGTAATTCAGGAGTTTACCTCAAAGAGGTATTCTGTTCGTCAATTATAGCCGCAGTGGCAACTTTTTCGAAAGAGCAAGGCATAACTGCCCTGGTTAGTACTACTTTATCAGCACTAAAAAATGGCCGCTGATTTTTTCTTTTGAGGACTCATAATCAATTTTTTTAGGCCCTGTGCAGCCTTTATGACTTAATAGTCATCAACTCGATGCACTTAAATGACCTATCGTCAGTATTTCAAATCTTCAAAGACATAAAAATCACTAAAAATGGCATCGTAATGTCCAATGTAAAAAGCAAACTTCTTAAAAAAGAAACACATTCGATGATCATGCGTCAAATTTTTCTTCTTTTCTTCGGAAGCCTCATTGTCTACTTGCGATGTTGGCTAATGAACTTCGAGATTCCTAAATTCCAGAAAATCGATAACCCAGCATCTTTTGCCGAAGGATTTTTCACCCGGGTAATCATTTAAATTACAAAATCTTAATTTTTTTTTAGCTAATCAATTATAATTACATTTATGTAATTAATACGTGGATAACTATATGCCCATGTTGGCTATGTTTTGATTGGTCCATGGGCTGCATACCTCTCATTCAGGACATCATGGACATCCGAATTTTAACAGTTTTTATCTTTTGGACATTCATGTTGGCCTTAATCAAACAAAGCATCAAATTTGGAAAATCAATCTTATCTCAGTAAGTTTCGAATTTATTGGTCCACAGAAAGCTGCTCTTTTATTTTGAGTTGAGGATAATAAATTGATATTTTTAGACAAATTGTGATGTCATTAGGATTCATCATCATATCGTTTCTTCCCGCCTCAAATTTATTATTTCGAGTTGGTTTTGTGATCGCCGAAAGGAATTTGTATCTTCCATCTTTTGGCTACTGCATGCTTCTCTCTATTGGGATGGAACGTTTATATTTAGGATTGAGACAAAAGAATGTATGTAATTTATTATTTGATATTATTTAAAGAGAATTTTAGGCGCTTTATTTTTCAATGGCGATATTTCTGATCACAAATGGGCTTCGTTGCCATCAACGATCATTGGAATGGAATTCCGAAAAAACGTTGTTTCTCTCCGGTCTTTCCGTCTGCCCATTGAATGCTAAAGTCCATTATAATGTTGCCAAGTCTTCATTTAATGCTACCACATCTATTAAACACTATAGAGAAGCCATAAGGTTTTAAATTATTGATCAACTTTCATGTATTAATTCGATCTTTTAGGCTCAACCCTGAATATGAACAAGCCTTAAATAATTTAGCCAACGTACTTAGAGATAATGGTGATATTAATGAGTCTGAAGAACTATTAAGAAAAGCGATCCAAATTAAGGGCGATTTTGCCACAGCATGGATGAATCTTGGCATAGTTCTATCACACATGAAGCGCTTCGATGAGGCATTAGAATGCTACAAAACTGCGTTACGGCACAGAAAAAAGTATCCTGATTGTCTCTACAATCTTGGCAATCTGGTAAGAAAAGTATGCGGTTTATATTTCAATTTTTGTAGTATTTGTCGCAGAAGAAACATGCTGAAGCGTATTTGGCTTGGAGGGAAGCGACATATCAAAAGCCGAAACATTCTATTGCATGGAATAATATGATTGTGCTGATGGATTCTTTGGAAGAACTTGACAAAGCTGAAGAGCTTGCATTTGAAGCTCTTGAAATTCTTCCGGACGATCCTAACCTTCATTTTAACCTTGCCAACACTTTAGGGAAAAAGTCGCAGTATGAACTTGCCGAAGAACACTTCAAACTAGCCATCAGGCTGAAGCCAAATCAAGCCCTTTTTCATACCAATTTGGGTAATTTCCTCTATTTTTAGTTCTAAATTACAAATTATGTTTTAGGTGTTCTTTATCATAGATGGAAGAAATTCAAAGAAGCCGAAGAGCAGTATTTGATTGCTCTTAGTATCTCTCCCGAGCAGAAAAATGTCGAACAGAATTTGAAAAACGTTCAAAAACAATTGCTGAAGTCCGGTTATTAAAAGTTTTTCTTAAAAAGGTTGTTTTTTTTTATGATTTCATTAGATTTAATTTTTCAAATTTTAACAAGCCTAAGACAGATTTCATGTAAGTTTTATTGAGGTTTTAAAAGATTCGATGATGTTGATTTGACTAGAAGTCTCATTTACCCTTTGGTGACTTTGGAATCTGAAACATAAGCAAGAAAAGGATACATTATGTCAGAATTAGCGAAGAAAAGCAAGCAAAAGCGGAACTTCCATGACTTTAAATTTTCTTGGAAGCATAAATTTTGAGAAACAAGTTGAATTTTATACCGATTATGCGATACGTCCGTGAACTGGACACCAATTTTCATTTTTCGATTGGCTTGTTTGTTGTTGATTTGTTTGTTGTTGATTCGTTTGAGGTTGGCAACCGGGAGGGCATGGGGGAGGTGGTGGAGGGTCGGGTTTGCATCCAGGAGGGCAATTTGGTTGAGGTGGTGGAGAGTCGGGTTTGCATCCAGGAGGGCAATTCGGTTGATTTTTATCTTGTTGACTTGATTCTTTTGGGGGAGGACTCTGATTTGAGGGAGGTTTATCATTATTCGGCTCGCACTGCCAATGACCGGGAGGGCATGGGGTTGACTGCGCCTTAGGGTCACTTGGGGAGTACCCTGGAGGGCAAGGTTCTGCCTCATTTGTTTTAGGCACACAAGGTACATATCCAGGAGGGCAAACATCACCGGACTTCTGACTCTCTTCTTTTTTCTTTGTTTCCATACTATGGGCTTTATATGCTTCTTTCGAGTCTTTTTCTGAATCAGTTTTCGAATCTTTTTGTGAATCTGTTTTTTCTTTTTTTGAATAATCTCTGTCTAATTTCTCATAATTTACATCATCTGTAAAACACACAATTTATGCAGATTTCTAAAACTACCCATGCAAAAAGCCAAGGAGCCAAATTTTACCTCGTAGCTATGCTGGTCTTCATGTGGTAGTGGTATATGAGAAGGGGTGGCTATAGGTGGTAATAGGTGGGCGCTAGATGGCACAGCATCTGGTGGTGGATGATGTTTGTCGCTGATATTAAGATGTCCGATCGGCAACGGAGGAAGTTGGAAACCGAACAAATCGTTCGTAACTGACCCCAATTATTGAATCAACAAATAAAAAAGACCTTACCTCCGTTTGACAAGTGGTAACCAATAATGAAATATTTTTTCGCTTTGGCGATAGCTTCGTCAGCTATTTCTTTCGCCTCTTGAGGATAAGCCAGGCTAGCCATAGCCAAACCGCCAGCGGTCGCATATAAAAGTCGCTTAAACAACCCCTTCCTCAGTGCCAAAATGTATCCAGCGGTGCTTCCCAATGCTATTGCTCCAAATCTCGGAATGGTATTCTCCTCCTCCTGTAAATAGTCAATAGTACCTAAAATCAAAATTATATTTCTGCACGGATATCCCATCAACCTTTAGTATGCGCTGAACCAGTGCAGATTATATGGTCAATCTGCTGCTTCACGACTTGCCCTTGAGAAAGCAATATTTCCAACTCTTGCCGTACGCATCCTATAGTTTCTTCAACAATCGACATCTTTTGGGTCTCGCTCGAGCTTAAAATTTGAATTTAGAGACTTTCTTGACAATTTAGTTACCATTCGACAGGTTTTGGGTCATCCACATAAAGAGGAAGGTCTGATGGTCTTGTTTTGACTACATCATGCTCATCTTTACTTTTTGCATACACTACTGCTGTAGCACAGGATGCAGGGAATAGAAATTGCCTTAAGAGCTAAAAGAAAAATCAGAATAAAACTTTAAACTTTGCTCACATACCTTGGTTGTAAACATTTTATTAGTTAATTTGATATTATATTTTTACACACTACACAGATAAGCGAGATAAGTAGGTAACAGTTTTTTGTCAGAGCAGTGTTGCCAACTTTTCCCTCGCTTTTTTAAACCTTACCGTAATCCAAATAAGGCCGATTTTGTAAAACGGTTTGTAAACGCATTCCGTCTCTGACTTTTCGATATTCGGTAACGGGCAGTCTTTGCCGAACCATCCTTTTTGACAGCATTGCTCGTCTTTCTTTTCGACCACGGGGAGGCAAAGAAACGGAAATTTACACGGCGACGTTTTCCTTTTCGAGCATTTCTCGTCCGGCATCGTTCAGAGTCATGAGCGTTTTTCTACTTTCCCTGTAAAATTTTGTTTTTTCCAATTCTTGAATTATCAAACCATGTTTTTGAAATTATGTCATGTGTTATAATAAGAGTTTTCTCTGTGTATAAATTTGCAAGAATTATCAGGTTGATTCCTGTTTTCGCTACTCTAGTGGCGCATCCTGGTGAAAATTGCCATGAACTAAAACATTAAACAGGTAAATTTGGCTCATCCGAGCCACTAGGGTATCGCAAACATTTTCCCGTAAGGAATTCTATTAATTTAAAGTCTTACAATCTTAATAGGTCACATTTTATTGATATTAAATAAAAGAAAGCCTTGCAAATTAAAAACAGTGGTACCAACTCGTCACGTGCTTTATAATTTCCAAAAATTTTTTAGCGATGCAAACGAAGCACTCGATGGAAATGAAGGAAGTTAAAAAGTCCTCCATTTCAAGGAAGCGGAAGAACGCCACAGGGTGGGAAACTTAAAATTCAAAACGTTCCAAAATACTTCTGAAATCCCACAAATCTACGTGACCTGCGCTGTTTAAACAACGCCCTTTCTTTTAATATTTTGTTATTTTAACATTTTTGTAGCTTTTAAAAGAAATAAATAAGTTGGAAAAATATTTTAAAAGTTGAAGCGTAGTAGCGGCCTTTGACGGAATCACGATCGGGGCGAATCCCATCCCCCCTCCCGCCTGTAACCTTTTTTTTTCTCTCTCCGTCTCTCTCGCGTATTTTACTTTATTTTTTTGATCGAATATATTGGGTGCCATCTTGTTGTTAATAGACAAAGCTTCGGACCAAACCGAATAACGAAACGGATCGAAAATCTTGAAAATAAAACCGAAAATCGCTTCAGTTCTCTGCCCGGAGAAAACACGCACTTTGATTCTTCCTATTCGATTTCTTCGCCGTCTTTGAATATGTCTGCATTATTCTATCGCAAGTTTTCTTAGCCATGGCTGCTTCGAGAAAGTTACAAGGTATTATTAATTCCTTTATTATTATTCGAAAAACAATAAATTCAACGTTCCTTTTATTTCGTCCAAAAATCGGACGGTTTCTTTGTTCGAAATTTAGGGCTCCGGAAAAGATCGGAAGCCCGTTGTTTGTATGAGCAAGTAACCTCGCTTGACCTCTACTCTTGACATATTTTACCAATTTTACATAAATTCGGATAAATCTTTTAATTTTAAATAGTCCAAATAACAATGAATATTTCAAATCTTATTTTAATGCAATTTTTTTTAAGCCGCTATACCTGTGACAGCATTCAAATTCAATGCTTGAATTGTTTATTTCATTTTTGTGTAGAAGCCGACGTTTCTATTCTATTGGTAGGGCTTATGTGGCATCTTTACTCTGCTCAGTTCTGTAAAATATCAATAAAATTCTAAGGACTTGGATTTGGTCCATTTTTCTTCTGGTTTTTGCTTCTTTTCCACCAATTACAACATATAAAGACCGGTCAGCTCCTCGATTGCCTAAAATTTGGTACGGTCCTTGAATTTTAAGTTTGAGGTGAGAAAACATCGACTTGAAATTTTCCCTTTAGTTCGTGATAAAAAATCCAACTCTAATGTTGTTTGATTCCTGGAACATCAAAAGCTTTTCTTTGGTTTATAAGTATAGCAATAAAAAGTAAAGCATCTCACGATTCAGCCAAGGGGTGCTCTTTGAAAATGCACACCAAATGCCCAGATCATCAAACTAGGCAGGCGGGGAAGAATCAAATCTTTTTGTTATGATCGTTAAATGTTGCTTGGGTCAGTTCGGTTAGTTGGAACTTAATAAATTTGGTCATAATTAGCCTTAAACTTCAGTTTTTTCAAAAAGGTACCTGTTTTAATGGAAAAGAAGGTGACCCTTTTCAGGATGATTGGTCGAAGCTGTAGATCTAGAATGGTGAAAAACTAGGTTTTGATGCAGTATATCTCGGCTTCCTGTGGACCAATTGAATTTTCAGGTCCAGCTATTATGGAATTAGACCAAATCTGTATAAAATTTCAAGTCGTTTGGTCCACAAAGAGCCAAGATATGCAAATTTAGAAACCCTGTTTTTCAGGTTCTGAGGTTTACCTATGGCCTTTACAGATGGTCTTCTGAGGTGACCTATGATAGCCTATTGGTTACCTAGGACTTGTTGTTATGGTTTGCCTGTTGTTGAGCTATAGTTATCTTAGGTTTTCTGATGGTAACTGACAAAACTGGTGACCAGTAGTGTTAGCTTTTTGTTTATCTGGGCTTAGCTTGATTTTACTATTTTCTGCTACTAGCATGGTCACTGCAAGGTAGTCCATAGGAACCACTGCTGCTAGCTGGATATTTTGCTCTGGGAGCTCAACTTGAGTTTTTTCTCTTAATTTTTCTTTTGTTGAGCAGTAAAGAGTCACAGTTTATCAATTAGAAACCTGAATCGTGATTTTTCTAATCTACAAAAATATTTTCCTTTTTTAATAGATAATGGCAAAACCATCATTTGAATAAATCTACTTTTTATTGTCTTGCTGTTTTTCGTCCTTTAAATATTATAAGTACAGTGTACAACATTATTTATGAATAATAAACCATTTTGCCAAAAATTTACTTTAAAACATTGGTTGTCATGGCAACTGATTTCAAAAAACGTTTTGGATCGCTATTTTCATGTAGAGACAAGTTGCATTGCGGATTTTCTTATTTTTGTTGTCAAAAGGTCATTGAAAATAAGAGTTTTTGTTGATGTTTTGAGTTTTTAAATCCTTAAGAAATTATTAAAACAAATCCTTTTGTTATCCAAAAAATATAAACAATGAAAAGGTTCTTGTATGAAACCTTTGCTTATGGTTGAGACAGAAAATATGTTTGAAATAATCAGTTTGCTTTTTGTTCCGAATCTATTAATATCGTTTTTGTTCTCTGGAATTTTGGCCGCGTTGGTGATTAAAAAAGTGACCGTTTTTTCTTCTCGTGTAGGTGAAATCGAGAGGTGCCTCAAAAAGGTGACAGAGGGAGTCGAGACCTTCGAGGACATCTGGCAGAAGGTCCACAATGCTGCCAACAGCAACCAGAAGGAGAAATATGAGGCGGACCTCAAGAAGGAGATCAAGAAACTCCAGCGGCTCCGTGACCAGATTAAAAGCTGGATCGCGTCCGCCGAAATCAAAGATAAAAGCACGCTTTTAGAATACAGAAAATTAATAGAAACGGTAAACGAGTGATTCATCTGTTTGTTTTTATACGAAATTTCCTTTTAGCAAATGGAAAGGTTTAAAGTGGTCGAAAGGGAAACTAAAACTAAAGCTTATTCGAAAGAAGGGCTTGGGGCCGCTCAAAAAATGGACCCCGCACAAAAAGAACGAGAAGAAATCAGTTCGTGGCTTATTACATCGATAGACGCATTAAATCTACAGGTTGGTTAATCACATAACTTCTATCAAAATTAATCCTTTTTTATAGCTTGACCAATTTGAGTCTGAAATAGAATCACTCCTGGCAGGAAAGAAAAAGAGACTTGATAAAGACAAACAGGATAGAATGGATGAATTAAAAGGCATGGTGGAAAAACATCGCTACCATATTCGAAAGCTTGAAACCCTTTTACGAATGCTCGATAATATGTCTGTGGAAGTCAATCAGGTAATGATAATTTGAAAAGTCTAAATTTTGTTAATTTGTTTTTAGATACGAGTTATAAAAGATGATGTAGAGTATTATATTGAGTCATCACAAGAGCCAGATTTTGAAGGGAATGAGTATTTATATGATGATATTATTGGTTTGGATGAGATAGAACTGTCAGGAGTCGGTCCTGCCCCGTCGGTGACAACTGATAGCAATGGAACGCCTACCAGTATCACATCGTCGCCACCTCCATCACCTACACTTTCGTCCAATCAGCAGTCAGTGACAAATAACCATTCGAGCGACAGTTCCAACGAGGAGAAACGAAGGAGCGAACAAATCCCGCAGAAAGTAGTCGTGAAGCCGCTCCCGGTGAGGGCGAGCAACAGTTCCAGCAACGTTCTTAACTGTAGCAATAGCAGTAGTAAGGGTTCGACCGCGCCAGCGACGCCGAACAACAAAAGCGCGTCGTTTACAACACCTAATAATTCGTCGCCTTCCTCAGGCAATCAACTTACTCCGAATCCTCCGGCCACTCATGCCAGCAATTTTGCTGCAGTTGCTGCTCAGCATAACAAACATCAAGGTTAGAATTTTTATATTTGATCCTCTAGGAATTGTTTTCCGTGTGGGAGGGTCGAGGAGGTTGTGAGAGTAAAAGGGGGTTAGGGAGGGAGGGTAGGTGATGGGAGGTAGTAGACTGTTGGTCTACTGGGAGGTAGTGAACTATTGGTCTACTGGTAGGTAGTGGACTGTTGGTCTTCTGGGAGGTAGTGGACTGGGGTTGGGGGGGGGGTCAGGAAAGGATAGGGGAGGTATAGCAAGGTAAGGAGGCTGGATTGGATGGTGGGGGAGGGTAAGGAGGTGAAGAGAATAGGAGGGGTGTCTGGAAGGCAGGAGTGGTATAGGGTAAGTGTTGGGAGGTAGGGGGCCGTTTGGGTGGTGAGGTAAGATGGGGGGGGCCAAGGGGGTGATAGGACTGAGGAGGGGGGTCAGGTTAGGTGATAGGAGATGGTATTAGGTTGGTTAGAGGTGGAGAAGGATAGGGGAGGTGTTGGCACGTATGAATGTGAGGGAAGGTGGAGGAGGTGATAAGTGTGAGTGTCAGGGGAAGTGAAGGAATTCAGGGGAGGTGGGGCAGGGTCCAAGAAGTATAGGGGAGGTGTTGGTAGGGTAAGGTTTCTGGGTTGACTAATGTGGAGAGGTCTGTAGAGCTCCTTTTTTTTTAAGGGAGTTCTAGCAATGTATGTTGGTCCCTCCTCCATAACGAGCAGGAAAAAAAAATCCAAAATTTCTTGTTATTTATAAGTCTTGTCACATTATATTTTGCTACCATTTTTTTTTAATTTTTAGAAACCAAACAATGTCAAATTTATTAACACAATTTTGATCACCAAATTGAGAATTTGGCTGTTAAATTGTACTTCGTTCTAGTAATAATACTCAAGGTCAATAATGGTGGCTAAATTAATCATTGGAATAGAGGATTTAATTTTTGTTTACTAGTATAGGTTCAAAGTCTTGTTTATAATTCCTTTTGGAATGGATTATCTTAATTTCTTACTCTTGGGTTCCATTTTATTACATCTTCTTTGTCCAAACTCCCCTTTGCAGATCAATTTTTATACATTTTTAGGACTCTTGTTAACTTAATTAAATTTTATTTGAAATACTTTGACTTAAGCTTGAATTTTAATATGATGGCTTCAATAATTGTAGAAAACGGAGTTGTGAATAATAACTCGACGCATTCAGAGCAGCCGATGTCTTCGACGCCAGTTCCGATGATGAACAATTCGACGGCGGAATCGTCGTCTTCGCCGCCGTCGTCTGTAAGCAGCGCTCCTTCGCCGGCTCCCGTCACACCTCCGACGCCTCCGCCCGCTCCCAGCATACCTCAAACGGACACAACATTGTCCACCCTCAAATCCATCGCTCAACAAGTCATTGAGAGAGCAGGGCTCGAAATGACTCCCACAGATCCAACACGGACAGGTAAACTAAATAAAAACCAAATATTAGATTTTATTCTCTTTTTATAGCCTCTTTTGACAATAAGTCGAGCAGTACGGGTGAAGCTCATATTCCACCTCTGCTTGGCGTCGCACCATTGGGTCCTGTACCTCTCCAGAAAGAACACCAATGTCAGTTCCAAATGATGGAGTCTGCTTATTATCACATGCCCAATCCAGCGGATAGCGAACGTGTCCGGCAGTATCTACCTCGACAACCGTGCCCGACGCCCATTTATTATCATCAGGTAAAACATCCTTAACTTTTCCTTCTGTTTCTAACTCCATTTTTTTTAGGCTCCGCTGGCTCATTCTGACACCTTAGAATTTTTCCAAAGATTATCCACGGAAACCCTGTTTTTCATATTTTACTATATGGAAGGTAGTAAAGCACAGTACCTGGCAGCGAAAGCGCTCAAAAAGCAGTCGTGGAGGTTTCACACCAAGTATATGATGTGGTTTCAACGACATGAGGAGCCCAAACTCATTAATGAGGAATACGAACAGGTAATATAACCACAAAATTTTATTTCATAGGGTCTTTAAAGGTTGCGGGAGGTGGAGGCGTTTGGATTCACACTCGGATTCACACATTTTAAGGCTATTTTTCATCAAAATCAACTTTTTAAGAGCCAATTTTTCGTCAAAAACCTCCAAATCAACATATGTAGAGCCTAATTTTCGTCCGAAAACCCCAAAATCAACATATGTAGAGCCTAATTTTCGTCCAAAAACCTCAAAATAAAGGTTTTAAGAGCCATTTTTCGTCAAAACCTCAAAATCAAGGGTTTAAGAGCCAAATTTTCGTCAGAATCCTCAAAATCAAGTTTTAAAGCCAATTCTTTGTCAAAAACATCAAAATCAACATTTGTTGTAAAGCCTGATTTTCGTCCAAAAACCCAGAATAAAGGTTTTAAGAGCCATTTTTCCTCAAAAACCTCAAAAACAAGAGTTTAAGAGCCAAATTTTTGTCAAAATCAAGTTTTAAAGCCAATTCTTTGTCAAAAACATCAAAATCAACATTTGTAAAGCCTAATTTTCGTCCAAAAACCTCAAAATAAAGGTTTTAAGAGCCATTTTTCGTCAAAACCTCAAAATCAAGGGTTTAAGAGCCAAATTTTCGTTAAAATCCTCAAAATCAAGTTTTAAAGCCAATTTTTCATCAAAAACCTCTAAATCAACATTTGTAAAGCCTTATTTTCGTCCAAAAACCTCCAAATCAACATTTGTAAAGCCTAATTTTCGTCCAAAAACCTCAAAATGAAGGTTTTAAAAGAGTCATTGTTCGTCAAAACTCAAAATCAAGGTTTTAAGAGCCCCGTTTTTCGTCAAAAACTTCAAAATCGACATTTTTAAAGCCAAATTTTCGCATAAAAATTTCAAAATCGACTTTCCAGAGAAATTTTTTTGTCAAAAACCTAAAAATTGTGGTTTTAAGAGCCAATTTTTCGTCATAAAACGCAATTTCATTTGTAAAAAATTTTAAAATAAACATTTTAAAACCCGAATTTCCTTCTTCTTTTCTCACCAACTTTTCTCAAAACGAAAATTTGGCTCTTAAAACCTCAATCTCGAGGTTTTGACGAAAAATGGCTCTTAAAATGTCGATTTTGATGAAAAATAGCACTATGAATCCGATTTACGAATACGAATCCGCTCATCTCTGGGTGGAGGGAGTTGATGGTGAAATGGTGGAGGGGTGGGGAGGTTGGGGAAGTGTAAGTGGAGAGGTCTGTAGAGCCTCATTTTTTTAATTAATCTCAGCATTGAATCTGAAATTAATCTAAATCTATTTTCAGGGCACGTACATCTACTTTGACTACGAAAAATGGGGACAGAGGAAAAAAGAAGGTTTCACCTTTGAATATAAGTACTTAGAGGACCGAGACCTCAACTGATCTGCCGTGCCACACACACGTCCCAAGTGATATATATTGTATAGAATTTTTTTTAAAATAATTATAAACAACAAAACAACAACAACAAAAAATGGTTAACATTGTGGGGAGTGATGGGCTTTGTTGTTTTTGAAGTGCGGTTGTCACTAGGCTTTTTTCGTTGTCGCACCCTCAAATCTTTTTCTTTCTTTTCGCACGCAAAATCGTTCGCTTTTAGGTCCAGTGTACATAAAAATCTTTTTTTAATTTTTTGAAAAAAAGTGCAATTTATGTAAATATTTGGTTTTTTTGAAATGTCCAATAGTTCGCATGTTAGGACCTAAGCTTTGCATATTTTTTTGTTGTTTTTTCAAGGGTGTGATTTCTACCCTGGGAATGTAACATTTTGCCTTCTACTATGGGATATAAATATTTTATTTGTACCTATTGACTTTATTGATTGCTAGTCCTGTTTTTTTGAGGTTTTAATTATTGTTCATTACAATAAAAATATTTTTATCCCATATTAGCCTTTATTCACTAAAAAAATTTCCCCCATCAATATTTTGTGCCCATAACATCAAATTGGAAGGGTACCATTGTTTTCTACCCTGGAAATCTGTTTTTCTATGGGATATTAATATTTTGTACCTCCTTGTATTAAAACAATTTTTCTATAAATGTTTCTATCCCATAGTTTGTATTAAAAGAAAAAGTCTGCAGTTTTATGGTTTTCTATTGTCGAAAGTTAACCATTTTGTTCCTTTATTTAATTTTTGTACATCATTCCTTACAGTTTTTGGCATTTAACATAGTCATTGTTCATACGGTTCAAATAAGATTGATCTCAAAACACCTTAGGCTGGTGTATCCTCTCAATTTTTCTAGTTTGTAGTCATACCTAAGTGATATTTTTCATCTGGAACTTAAGGATGAAATTTTTTTTGTTTGTTTTTTTCTTTTGTCTAGAATAGAACATGTCCCGGGGTTGGACATGAACGCCTTTGTGTCTGTACAAATAAAAAAAATATGCTTAGAAAGAAAAAACAAAAATCAAGCAATGAAAAAGGGTGATAACCTCATTTTAAATACAATTTTGTCAAGTAAATTATAAATTTTGGATTAATTAATTTTTTTTAATATCACCTTTTCTCCAATTCCGAATTTAGTTGAGGGAAAGAAAAATATAAAAACAGAAATTTTATTTCTTGAGTTTTTTTTTTAAATTATAACTTATAAAATATCAGGTACTAAAAATAATTAATTTTTGGATGAAAATCTTTGCCAGATATGGTGACGTCCAGCACCGATATTTGGCCTGGAATTTATGAAAAGTTGGAGTTCTGAGGTCCACTTTAAGGTTTAAAACACCTTTTTAGGTTGAAGGACAGGGTGTCTGCCAACAGGGTTAACCTGGAAATGTCAGAGAATTTCAATTGACGGGAAAAAGTATAGGAAATTTGGGTTTTTTCTACAAATTTATTGGATTTATTGTGCTTTTCCGCCGAAAAATGGGATAACGAACCACAAATTCAACATCAAAAAGTCCTTCGTATTTTATTGTGTAGTCCCACAAAATTTCACATCAATAAGTCCTATTTTCGTTTTTTATCATGCACTTTAAGATTTCCCATTTTCAGGGGAGGGAGGAGGGGGGCATCAGCCCCCCTGTGGCCCCCAAAAAAAATTTTCGTCAAAAACCTCAAAATCAACATTTTGAGAGAGAATTTTTCGTCAAAAACCTCAGAATCAACGTTTTAAGGCTCTCTTTCATCAAAAACATTAAAATTTACATTATTTGAATAATAAAACAAATAAAATATTAAAACATTATTTGAGGACCAACCTTTCATCAAAAACCTCAAAATCAACGTTTTTTTCTTTTTCTTTTTTTTTCCCGCCAAAAACCTCAAACTTAAAAAACGGCAGATTAGCGGAGTTTGTTTTTTTGGGTTGAATTTCAATGTTGAAGTAAATTTTAGTTAGGAAAATTACCATCAGGAGGTAGCACCGGTTTTTAAAATTCGATTTCCCGTGTTTTCTTCAAAACTACTGAACCAATTTTTGATTTCTCAGTCTTATTCGTTCTAGGAAAAATGAAGAATTTTCATGACATCTCCAAAATTCATGAGCCTATGATATAAAAGGCTCTTTCAGAAAATATTTTTCAAAAAATCGCACATGAATACATTGGTTTATTTTTTGAATGATTTAAAAAATTATTAACAAATATTCATTAGATCCGGAGAAAAAACCGAAATCGTGAACCCACGTGGTTTAGCACAGCCTTAAGAGGTAATTTTCGTTAAAAAACCTCAAAATCAACTATTTAAGAGGTAATTTTTGTTAAAAAACCTCAAAATCAACTATTTAAGAGGTAATTTTCGTTTAAAAACCTCAAAATCAACTATTTAAGAGACAATTTTCGTCAAAAACTTCCCATTTTACCTCAAAAGTGAGTCCTGCCTGAAGTTGCCTGCTCAGTCATCAACATTCATTTTCTGGTCTAATTGAGCCAATTTTCGACTCAATTCTTCAGCCGTAAAAGTCTTCTACAGAAAAAAATAAAATAAAATAAATAAAGGTAAATTAATTTAACCAATTTTGGTCATAACATCAGGCTAAGCATCTTGACCAATTGACCACCATCACACAACAAATTAATTTCTTACTTTCTTTTTTTCCGGTGATGACTAAAACAAAAAAATAATAAAATATAAGAAGACAATATTAAAACTATTACAGAAGATGATGCTCCGCCCTGGAATGTATCTGCGATATGAGGAAATTTCTTTTCTTCTTGCATCCAATAGCTGTCGATGTCTTGAACTAAAATGGCCATAAATAAGAATGACACAAAATGGACCAATTTTACCTTTTATATGACCAGACGAGCCTTTCTTTTTCACCACAACTGCGTCAACTCTTGCACAGCTCTCTCTATCCACACAAAAGTCTTTAATGTTTTGCTTATTGATTAAATTTCGTTTGCCTTGCTGGAAGGATTTTATCCAATTTTCAACCTAAAGGAAACAAAAATCAAGCGAACATTACCACTAAATTTACCTCTCCTTTAGAAGCTTTTATTTGAACTAATTCTGGAGGAGCGATTATCTCTTCGTTGTCTTCTTCTTCAGGCTCCATACAGATCAAATCAAGAATTAATTCTCCATGGGCTGCCGAAAAATTGGAAAATGATTATGAAACAATTTTAATTTAAACCTTTGACATCGTTTATCGTGCGAGTTATAAATTCAAGAGTTGCTGTCGATAAAGAAACCGAATCTCCACTAACAGCGACCGCTGCATTGTTGCCACCTTCAGACTCATCTTGTTTCTTTTTCCTAAGGGAAAAAATTAAGATTGAATCTAATGAAATGGATAATTTAAGTACCTGTAATGAATCGATATGAAATGAATACCCATCCACTTGCTTCTCACATGATCACAGATTCTTGATAGAACATTTGACCAGCATTCCTGGAACATGATAGATGGTTTGAAAATTTCAAGTCGATTGGTATAGAAGCTAGAAGAACTGAGCTGCAAAAATAAAAGGTCTACCCCACTCATTGCCCTTAAAAACTTCAGAAAATGGCTCAGATTTTAGAAAATTCCAGTTACTGTCACCAGCACAGCCATTACTTGTGATACTTACAAATCTTATCTCAGGAGAATCAAGCGACAAACATTCCACCAGAGAAATGTCTGAATGGCAAGAAGCTGCACTGTCAAAGAGTTCTGTATCTGAAATATCACTCGATACCTCTTTGATTTCCATGATTTTCAAAAATAAACAACACGTGTAAATAAAGGAGGTTATGATTGTTGGCCACTCAGTGCTACCACCACCACAACAATTAACTCAATTTTTTGGTACTGTAGCCCATTTCTAAGCCTTAGTTATCCTGAAGAATCATATGTTAATGTTTAAATTTATTAGTTAAATTCAAGTTTAGGATTTTTTTCCCCCCAATGAGTCGAGGGAATCCAAGTCGGCCGAGCTCCGCCAAAAAAATCGAGAAGGCGAACCCACCTTCTGTTTCAAAACTTCAAGCATTCTTGCCCAACTCGACCAAAATCTGCCCTGGATGTAATGATAGAATTGAAGGAACAGTAATTATTTATCGAAGTTAATGGAGTAATTTTTCTTCAGTGGTACTTTGCGCTGAGTAACTATTGGCATCAGGATCACTTTAGATGCGTATACTGCAACACTTTGCTGAGCGGGCAAACTTTCCATTCCAAAGACAACAGACCATATTGCAAAAAAGATTTTGTCAATTTATTCGGAACCAAGTGTCGCAACTGCGGAAAAAAGGTCGATGGGGTTCGCTCGTTTATAATGGAACAATTTAAGTTTTTTATAGCCATTCATTTATGCTTTGGACGATTACTGGCATCCAGAACATTTCACCTGCAGCATTTGCGAAAGACGCCTGGATGTCGATAAATTTTCAGAAAGGAATAACACTCCTTATTGCAAAGACTGTTTTGAAACAGACTTAACTATATATTGCGACGGCTGTGGCTTGCCAATTACCGACATAATTTTTAAAGGAATGGAAAAAACTTGGCATCAAAACTGTTTTAAGTGTTCGGTATTATGTCTTCAATAATTATTTAAATAATGCCAAAATTTAAGAAATGCTTGAAACCTATTGAAGATGAATATGTTGTGCTTGACGAAAAACCCTCATGTAGAAAATGTTTACCAATAAAAAAATAAAATCATATTGTTTAAAAATTTATTTTTTTAGGCATTTTTCACATAGTGGCTTACCATCAGAGGCGACGCCGAATGTTCCGTTTCCCATCTCATTTTTGCATTTCTGTAATATGAAATTTAAAAAGAGGAAAAATTTGAGGTTCGTCGTACGCTGCATCTGAAGCAAGATTTGTGCCATTTTGCATCCAATGCCGTCAAAATTACGTCGCTGATTGGCTTCCCGCAGCCTTTACATGTCGGACAGAACTTCTCTTCGTAGCACTTTTTGCAGTAAGGGTTTCCATTCTTTTCAAAAAATTGCTTCTGATCGAGGACCGCCCGACAGCCTTCGCACGTAAAATGTTCGCCATGCCAATTCGCACCGAGAGCCACCACACATTTTTCGTTACACTAAAATAAAATATAAAAAATTTGTAAAAAATTTGAGCTTTTTTTTTACGGAGTCTATTGCGATGTTGCATCGTTTGCACTTTTTGGCGAAAAGTTCTAAATGGCATGGTTTGCAATAAGGCTTGTCATCTTTCACATTAAATTGTCCTCCTGTGATGGGCTTCTTACATTTTTGGCACACGAAATGTTCAGGGTGCCATATTTTTCCCATGGCATTGTACCACTAAAGACAAATCAATAATGTAGGTCCATTAAGGGCAAAATGGTTAAAGTCATGACTCCACCTTTTGAGGTTAGAGTTTTTAGGTTAGAAGTTTTTGGTTATGTCATGACTTAAACTGATTTGCCTTTTTGTTTGACTTACACTGCCCTGAATCTCTTTCTTACAAGCTGCGCAAATTTTGTCATCTTTTCCCTGTAAAAGAAAATTACACAGAATAAACTTTGAATCTTCAACTAACCATTTTTTGTGTATCTTACATTGTCTAAATTGAAAGAAAATTAGCAGATGTTTAAATAGATTTTTATTTTTTCCCTTTAGGTTTTTGAGCGGAGGGTTTAGGTTCCGGTTCTTTCAAGCAAACTTCGCATAACGGATTGTTCTTCGCATCGAGTCCAAAAGTAGCAGTTCCGATCAGTTTTTTACATTTCTGAAGAAAGCATAATACGAGATTCAAGAATATTTGGACTTACGAAACATTTGAAACAAGGCTTGTGCCATTTGGCATCCGCTGCGGAGAGAATCATGTCGCTGATTGGCTTCTGGCAACCTTTGCAGGTCGGGCAGAAATTTTTCTCGTAGCAATCTTTACACCAGGGCTTTTCATTTTTCTCGAAGAACGTCTTCCCGCTGAGCATCGTTTTGCATTTTTCGCATGTAAAGTGGTCAGTGTGCCAATGTGCATCCAACGCAATCACAGTTTTCTTCGTATCCTAAAATAACTTTGAGCGCAGAAGAAAAAATTGATTGAGCTTTACATCAATGATTTCGTTGCACTGTTTACACTTTTTGCCAAACAAAGAAATGAAGCAGGGTTTACAATAAGGCCTGTTGTTTTCCACATTGAAACTACCCCCGCTTATACCCTTTTTGCATTTTTGACAAATAAAGTGTTCCGGATGCCAAGCTTTATCCATCGCTGAAAACCACTGGCAAAGAAATTAATAAAGGACCAAAAGACAAACTTACGGTCCCATCAATCGGGCCATTGCATCCTCCACAAATTTTTTTCTCTGCCTAAAATAAACATTTAAAAACATCCCCTTTTATTTCAACTCACCATGTCCTAAGTCTTTTTGAAAACACATGAAAACTTAAAATGGGTAAGAGGACTGTTTAAACATTTTTAAAATTTTGTTTAAGTTGTTTTGAAGCAAAGATGGGGATTTGGTGCAAGGCATATTCAAGTTTTGCTTTTATCTTTGGCTTTGTTCAAAGACTCCTGGGTCAACATGACTGCATCAAGTACCACAAAGGGAATCTTCAGTACTATCGGATTTGACACTTTGGTATTTTATAAAAAAAAGAAACCATAAATTAAATTTTTTAGCTCCATACAACATTGTTGAATGACCAAAACTTCTTTTGGATTTCATATCTTGCTCTTATTTTGAGTAAACTGACAGGGGCGATCTTAACTCTCTTTCTGAATAGCAAATATGTCATTTTATCTGTCACTATGTTGCAATCTTTGTGTCTATTCGCTGTTCCTTCTGTTAAAACGTTTGTTGGCGCTGAAGCAACTTGCTATCTCATTTTGGTCATTGAATGCATGACGGTAAGTTGCAAAAAGGGAAAAAATTAAAATAATATTTTCAAGGCGATACAAGTCCCATCGATATACACTTTGTTAGGTCGATGGATTCCTCATACAGAATATGCAAGATGTATTGCCTTGATGACAACAGGTAATATCAAGAAAAATATCAGATTTTAATTCTTTGACCAACCAAAACCTCGGATTCGACGAATCTAACCTCATTGGTGGGAGTCACACTTCACCAAAATATAACCTGCAGTGGTTAACCTAAAAATAACTTAATTTCAGTATCAATTCTTGCGCTTCCGATTTATTATGCTACGAATTCATTGATAAATCCAAACTTCAGTTTTGCTTATTATATCGGAGGAGGTCTTGTCTTTCTTTGGTGCATATGCTGGCTTGTCTTCAGCTCTCCAGATGCAGCGAAATGTTTTTTTATTAGTAGAGAAGAAATGGATTTGATCGCCGTATATATTCCTGTTCTTAGAAAATCGTCGTGTGTAAGAAAAAAAAGAAAACAAAAAAATTCTTTTTCTTTCAGACTGCTCCATTTCCTTTCAGAGAAATCCTCTTGTGTTTTCCATTTTATGGATACATTCTTGTCGATTCAGCGGTCGAGCTGTACAACGTGACTGGTGGACCTTATAAAATGTGGCACAGCTATTTCAAAAACGTCATTGGCGAAGATCACCTAGAAGTATTTAAATATGAAAAGATAAATAGTATTTTTAGGCTTTGGTAGATTTGGTTACTAATCACGTGTATATTGGAATATGTGTCATAATCATGGGTCTTGTTCTTGATAAAATTCTCAGTCTTGGAGTTAATGCGAACAATTTAAGAAAAGTAACCAGCAGCGTAGGTACTTTTTGGTGTGTACTGTTTTCCAATGCTATTTTCTTTGAAGTACTATGGGGATATGGACTATTTGTGGCATACTTGGGCTATACTGAAGATCCCGGAAAGCTCATTTACATCCAATGGTTTGCCATGCTGTTTATAACTTTGTCTGCACTTGGACATGGAATAGCTCCTCTAGATTTGACATCAAATTATGCTGGATTTATGGTCGGGATTTCTCGCTGTTTTGGAACTTTATTTGAACTTTTGATGAATGACTGGGAAAAGAATGTTCTTAGAGAATCGGTATGTATTTTTTTAAAAAACCTTCTGCATCCTTTTAATCAATTTTTTTAGATACTCAAAAAATCATGGAATCACTTTTATTATTTTACTGGGGCTATAATTTTTATTGGCAACACAATATTTCTTATGTGTGGAGACATAACCAGGAGAGATTTTGACAGCATAGGAGCTTATGATTGTATTTCAATGTTTTGCAAGTTTTCTGGATAATCTTGGGTTTTTAGGGAGGCAAGAATCAATCCATTCATATCCTTGAGAGAGGGATTTTAATAATAGATAAATTATTTTTGAAAAATGTTTATTTTATTATGGCTGCATTCTTAAGGCGCCGTCGAGGCGGATAGTTTCACCATTGAGCAATGGATTTTCGATGATTGTCTGAACAAGCATGGCGAATTCATCAGGATTACCGAGACGTTGTGGATGAGGGATGGAGCGAGCCAAAAAACTTCTGACTTTATCCGGTAAAGTTGATAGAAGAGGGGTGTCAAAAAGTCCTGGTGCTATGGTGCAGATTCGGATGCCTTGTGAGGATAAATCACGGGCTATGGGAAGAGTCATGGCGACGACTGCACCTTTGCTGGCAGAATACGCTGCTTGACCCATTTGCCCATCGTATGCAGCGACGCTAGCGGTGTTCACGATGACGCCTCTAGTTCCATCCTGGTTCGGCTCGTTTTCTCCGATGAGGCCAGCAGAAAGACGTATAACATTGAAAGTCCCGACAGTATTCACCATCACGACTTTACTAAAGTCTTCCAAGCTATGAGCGACCTTTTTGTTAAAATTGAACGTCTTATGTGCCACAGCGATGCCGGCGCAGTTCACAGCGACATCAAGCCTGCCAAATTTAGACTTAGCAAGCGAAAGAGCGTTTTGTACGTCTTTCTCCGATGTGACGTCAACAGGAGCAAACTCCACATTAGGACCGATCTCTTTCGCCAAAGATGCACCTTTCGACGTCACCAAATCGCACATCACGACTCTCCCACCTTCCCTCGCAATCCGCTCGACACATGCCCTCCCAAGTCCCGAAGCACCCCCAGAAACTAAAGCAACAATATTTTTAATCATTTTTTATTCGATAGTGCAGAGTCACTGAAATAATCCTTACGTAATTTATTATCTTAGTCTTATCAATATGGTAATCGCAAGGTGGTTTTATCAACACTTATTTAAATAAATAAAACATCATTAAGAAAAGTGAATTAATATCAGCTCAATATTAAAATAATCATTAATTTGAACTTGAATTAATGAGGGTCACGTGAAAAGAAACGTGTAACTGATAACAACTGATAAAATGATAACAAATCTTGATACATCAAAGGTTTCCTCTTTCATTTCTGGTTACCTTGTTTATTTTCCCACAGAGTAGACTCCTCTGTGTTTATTTTCCTTAATTAAACAGAAATGCCACATTTTTAGTTAAAAATGAAGCTGTATAAATTAATTGTTCACACTAAAGGATTTTCTGGTGAGTTCTTATAGTGTACATTTGACATTTCAAATTATTCTAGCTGAGGACTTGCTCATAAATCCAAAAGACTTTAAGGATTTTCCGAACTTAAAAAAGGGTGACATCGTTGAAATTTATCATCCTGAAGACGAGTTTAGTCGGCTTTTACTCCAGATTACTGTGTTCAAGGAAGACCTTCAAGGACGAGGTTGACAGTTTCCAATGGAAATATTCATTTATCATTTTAGATGCTGTTAGCGTCGAATCTAGTATTGCCTCGACATTTTCACTTAGAAATTATTCCGATGTTTATGTCAATATTGTTGATCCGAGCACCGTTGGGCTTGATTCTGTCGAGATTATATTTAAAGATCAATACCTGGGACGGAGCGAAATGTGGCGACTTAAAAACTCTTTGGTACCTCATAACATCAAAAATGTTTAAAATAATCATTTTTTAGATAAATACTTGTGTATATTTGCATAAAAAGTTGGAATTCTGTGGTGGGAGCGTGAGATGTCAAGTATATGAGATGTGGTCGATGGGCGACCGTGTAGCTTGCGGTGTTATAACTGAAAGTACAAAAGTCGTTTTTCGTTCTTCAACAAGCATGGTTTATCTTTTTATCCAAATGAGTTCAGAAATGTGGGATTTCGATATCCATGGCGACTTATATTTTGAAAAAGCTGTCAATGGATTTCTGACCGATTTATTCCAGAAGTGGAAAGTATGTTTCTTTTGTTTCATTCTGGTTAATCATAGTTTTAGAAACACGGGAGCAATCATGAAGTCACAATCGTACTTTTTTCTCGCACATTTTATCTCGCTCAAAGCCTAGATGAGTTTCCCCATTATATGAGGGAATGTCTCCAGCAAGATTATAAAGGACGATTTTACGAAGACTTTTATCGGTAACTAAATTTTCTTTATATTTTCTTAAATTTTTTTTTATAAAATGTTATTTTAGTGTTGCTGTACAAAATGAAAGATATGATGATTGGTCGAATGCTTTAGGTTTGCTTCGTAACCTTTTTAAAGATTACCTTGAGTATATTTTTCGATACCACGACCGTCCTAATGAAATCATACCTAAAGCTGTCAATTCGACTGCGGCACAAGGAAACTTTCTTGAAGTCCTCAATATGTCTTTAAATGGTACATCAATTTAAAAGTTTAAAAGTTAAATTTTTGTTTTAGTTTTTGAAAAACATTATCTAGACAGAAGTTTTGACCGAACAGGCCAACTTTCTGTTGTCATCACTCCTGGAGTTGGTGTTTTTGAAGTTGACCGTGAATTGACAAATGTGACGAAACAAAGAGTGATCGATAATGGTGTCGGGAGCGATCTTGTCTGCTTGGGAGAACAGCCTCTTCATGCTGTGCCTCTTTTAAAAGTAAAATAACAAAATGTCTTAAATAGTCCAGTCAATCTAAGCCCGAAAAGGCCAAATAAAAGAAAAAAAATAAGGTATTTTGTTTCTCTACGGAAATGTGTAGGGGTTGGTCCCCTGATTAACCAAAAAAAGGTGATTTTTTCTTTTTTTCTGCAATATCTCGAAAACCGTTAGTCGTAGGCGAAATAAGTTTAAGTACAAAATTAAAGATAATTAAATTTGCTATAATTTTGAGCTAATATGATTTTTTCGTAGGACCAAACGTTTCTGAGCTACGAGGTTGCAAAAATCCGGGGTTTTCTATTTTGACCTCTAAAGGATAAAAGACGTCATCTAATCAAAAAAGTGTACTTAATAAAAGTTGTAGAGAATTCAATTAACTTTAAAAAACAACTCAAAATCAACAAAAAACCAACTCAAATACCTTATTTTTTTCCACCCCCAAGCTTAGATTGACTGGACTATAAAACTTTATCACTTTTTTTTCAGTTTCACAATAAAGACTCGTCTTTAATATCTGATGATTATCGAATGCCTCATTGGATTAATCTAAGGTTTGTCGTCATCAGAAAAAAAAATTTAATTTTTTTTTAGTTTTTACACTTCAAATAAAAGAGTCGCATACTCAAATTTTATACCGAGGATAAAATTGCCTCCTAAAAAGCCTAAAAATGTGACAAATAGCTGTTTGAGATCGAAAGCTCTTTATGAAGAAGAAGAACCATTCAATTCAGTTGTTGATTATGATGCTTATGATGCACAAGTTTTTACCGTCACTACTGTACAAAATAATAAGTTTGTTTTAAATTATATAAACAATTTTAAATTAAATTGTATTAGAAATTCAAGAGCGATGAAGAAAACGAGTGTTGCTGGTTTGGAAGGGAGTAATAAAATGGTTACCAAGAGAAAAATGTCTGATCCCGATATTCATTACGGAAGCGATCCTCCGACCCCGACTGCAGGGGCCACATTATCAAAATCACCTGCGATTTCTATTCCTTATAAGCCTCATGATGATCGCCCTAGACATTCAAGTGCTTCTTTCATCCAACCAGAAAGTAATTTTATTTGAATTTTATTTTTAAGCTTTTTTTCAGTTTTACGAGGTCAAAATACGAGTAGCGAAACTGATTCGCCACCTACTCGTTTGCTGATTGGAAGCACCGGTTCTCCTGCAGGATTTCAATCGCATTATCACACCAATAGTCTCCCCCGTCCTGTGCGATCGCTCATCAACCCTTTTGACCCTTCTCATATCACCATTAAGCTCACATCAAACAGAAGAAGGTGGACGCACATTTTCCCTAAAGGTCCATCAGGGCAATTAATTCAACAGCATCATTATCAAGCTAAGATGACCTCAGTTGACAAAACTGATGGTGTCGCTCCTAAAGAAAAAGGTATTTTAGACTTTAAGTCCAGTCAATATATACATTGAACATGGAAAAAATTGGGGACTTTTCGAAACTTTTACAGTTTGTTCGGGGCTATGGTGGGATGACTCTCTTAATTTTTCGAACTCGAGAAACCTGTGCTACCCTCAGGAGGGGCGAAAAACCAAGCTGATTTTCGGTCTTTTGCCTATAAGTCCTAAACTAAGCGTTTTATGACAAAACACACTCTATTCAATATTGTAGAGCATACAATTTTCAACAATTTATAACTTAATAAATTTTCCCGTAACCTTACTGCTTATCGAGATACGCCCTATCAAAGTTTGAGAATTTCAAGAAGCAGATGGTTTAGGCCCTCTAACAGATGGTTTTGGCCCTCTAATAGGTTTAATTAGTTCAATTTTGCGTCTGATGGGTCAGTTCTATGGTTATTGACCATAAATTTTGTCATGCTGGAACACCTGGGTGGAGGGGAGAGCAGAGACCAACCTCCCTTTTTTCTTTTTCTTTTCTTTTTTTCCGCTTTTTTTCTTTCTTTCACCTTTCAACTTACGTTATAACCTTAATAAATATTGGTAAGTAGTTAAGGTCATAGAATGCCATGAAAAATCGTTACCTTTTAAAGATGGCGGCCGATTTTAAGGGTGCCAAAATTGGACGTCGGAGCACCTATTTTGTCATGGTTAAAATTTTAAATACTAATTTTTGGGTCATATCTGACATAAGAAGACATAAAAATCATCGTCAGCCATTTGAAAGTGGTTGAGAAGGGGTGGCAGACGGCCAGTGTCAGGCTGACGGTGGTTTGATTTCCACTTTAGTAAGCTTTACGGGAGAACGCCAAGTCCTAGCAAGTCCGTACGTGACTCATTTTAAAGGTAATTTAATTACTAAGGACGGATACTAAGAGTCAAATATCGCTATCTTTTGTGGTTTGGAAGTGGTAAGGCTTTGAACTTAAAAAAAATGGCCAACCATCTGTTTTTTGAAATTCTCAAACTTTGATAGGGCGTATCTCGATAAGCAGTAAGGTTACGGGAAAATTTATTAAGTTATAAATTGTTGAAAATGTTATGCCCTACAATATTGAATAGAGTGTGTTTCGTCATAAAACTCTTAGTTTAGGACTTATAGACAAAAAACCGAAAATCAGCTTGGTTTTTCGCCCCTCCTGAGGGTAGCATAGGTTTCTCGAGTTCGAAAAATTAAGAGAGTCATCCCACCTTAGCCACAAACAAACTGTAAAAGTTTCAATAAGTCCCCAATTTCTTCCTGCTGACCCCCTTTTTTTCGCTCTGGCGACTGGACTATTTTATTTTTGTTTATTTATTATTTTTTAGAGCACAAATTCAAACCACGAACAAGCATAATGACCTTGTCTGGATTCATCGGACCTCATTCTTTAAATAAAAAAAGCCTCACTTTACTCTGGGGTGCCACCGGTGAGCAAGAATGGACTCCAGCACTCACCACAGGTAGTTTTCATTAATTTTTTTATTTGTTCCCCCCTCCAATTCCGGCGTTTCGTTTTTTAAATAAAGGAGTAAAATTGAAAATTTTGTTTCATGGGACATCATCAACGCAGCGTCCAAAGTTTTAATAGGTTCGCCCATTTTTTGTATCACCTTGTAGCTATTGCACCCTTTTTAACGGTGACGGTTATGGAATGTTTCCTTTATAATTTTTTGCATGAACTTTTAGAACAGGACAGAACCTGAAGAGTAGTTTGTATATAGAAAACTTGGCAATTTTAGATGTATTTTTTTTGTTGAATTCGTTTTTTTTAGGTGTTGACTGGAAGTCATTGACGATTCCGGCTTGTTTGCCGATTACGACGGATTACTTTCCTGATGAAGTTTGCATCCATAGTGATTACGTTTTTTCTGATTACAACCTCCTTCCTGATGACGTCAATGCTGATTATGCTCAACAAAGAGTTATCTACAGGAAGCCTCTCCATACTCAAGAAGTCTTCCGAGAGCTCGTTTCCCAACGTTTAGCTCAAGTAAATAATCACAAAATTTAACTTTTTGAACTCTTTTCTTCCAGGGATTTCAGATTATTGTGGAAGATGGAGGTGGACATACTCCTGGTGTTTTGGGCGGGAGTGTAATAGGGCGACTTTCAGAGGCGAAACCTGTTGAAGAATATAAATTAAGTATAGGACGTATTTTCCATCGTATTGTCCTCAATGGATCTGAAATCCGAGTTACCCGATACAGACCTAGGTAAACCTCTTAATTTCCTCTTTTCATAACATTTTTCCAGACATCCATATCCGCCATTTAACTTCCATTACTGGTACCGCTTTCAAGCACCAAACCACCCAAACTATGGCGTCTCCTGGGTGTCATTTACGACAGAAAAATTGGAAAACTACAACTGGAACTTTTTAGACCACTACATATGCACACGTGGTGACACTGATTTTGGCCTTGTTGAAGTAATAGTCCAGTCAATATATACGTTGAACATGAAAAAAATTGGGGACTTTTTAAAACTTTTACAGTTTCTAGAAAAACTGTCTTCAGAACTAGAAAAACCTGTGCTACCCTCTGGAGGGGCGAAAACCAAGCTGATTTTCGGTTTTTTTGCCTATAAGTCCTAAACTAAGCGTTTTATGACAAAACACACTCTATTCAATATTGTAGGGCATAACATTTTCAACAATTTATAACTTAATAAATTTTCCCGTAACCTTACTGCTTATCGAGATACACCCTATCAAAGTTTGAGAAAAATTAAGAGAGTCATCCCACCATAGCCCCGAACAAACTGTAAAAGTTTCAATAAGTCCCCAATTTCTTCCAGCAGACCCCCTTTTTTTCGCTCTGGCTACTGGACTATAAGAAGTTTTATTAATTATTTTATTTAAAATCATTTTTAGAGCTTAAAATATTGGCGATTCCGAATGTATCTTCTCCCTGTATGTTCGGTGACGAAGAAAATCCTTGATGGGTCCGAACATTGCGATCTTTACACACCACTCACTCCCGAAGAACAGCAAACTCTGACGGACAACTTTCTCAAATTTATCGAATCTTGGGTGAATAAGATCCGCCGGCCGCAAAATCACAAAAAACAAAGGGTATTCAAACATTTCATTTCATCAAAATTAAGCACATTACATAGATTTGAGTGCAAAAATGAGTTTTTTGTTTATTATTATTAATTTTGTTTTGTAATTTCAGCTTTTTCTAACATTGTCTGATTTTCATTTTCTTCAGTTCCCTGGTTACTGATCTATCAATAATCTGGTTACTGCAGATGTCTTTTGCCAATTTAAACAATTACCCTTGGGTTTGACCAGGGGCGGACTGGGACCTTAGGGTGTGGGTGGGTTTTCACAGTGCGTTTAAACAAATGAAAACCTTTGCCCCCCCCCTTTGAGGGTTTTGAATGAAATTTGGGTTTTAAAATGTTGATTTTGAGGTTTTTGACAACAGAAATTGCACTTAAAACGTTGATTTTGAGATTTTTTAACAAAAAATTTTTTTTTGTTTATTTTGAGGTTTTTTTGACGAAAATTGGGCATTTATAGATGTTGATTTTGAGGGTTTTTTTTAACCAAAATTGTGCTTTACAAATGTTGATTTTGAGGTTTTTGACGAAAATTTTGGCTTTATAAATGCTGATTTTGAGGTTTTTTTGTCGAAAATTAGGCTTTAAAAAGGTTGATTTTGTTGTTTTTGACGAAAATTTGGCTTGTTGATTTCGAGGTTTTTTGACTAAAATTAGGCTTTTTAAATGTTGATTTTGAGGTTTTTGGACAAAAATTAGGCTTCATAAATGTTGAGTTTGAGGTTTTTTGACAAAAATTAAGCTTTACAAATGTTGATTTTGAGGTTTTTTGACGAAAATTAGACTTTAAAAAGGTTGATTAAGTTGATTTTGAGGTTTTTGTACGAAAATTAAGCTTCATAAATGTTGATTTCGAGGTTTTTTAACCAAAATTTGGCTTCACAAATGTTGATTTTGAGGTTTTCCACGAAAATTTGGCTTTATAAATGTTGATTTTGAGGTTTTTTGACGAAAATTAGGCTTTAAAAATGTTGATTTTGAGGTTTTTGAAGAAAATTTGGCTTGTCGATTTCGAGGTTTTTTGACATAAGTTAGGCTTTACAAATCTTTATTTTGAGGTTTTTTGACGAAAATTGGGCTTTAAAAATGTTGATTTTGAGGTTTTTTGTCGAAAAATTAGGCTTCACACATGTTGATTTCGAGCTTTTTACTTTTTTTTTTGGACGAAAATTAGGCTTTACAAATGTTGATTTTGAAGTTTTTCACGAATTTTTGGGGATATTTGCACACAAAAAAAATCTGACGGCCAGTCCGTTCCTGGGTTTGACAACCTGGAGGCTCCTAATAAGGCATGGCAGAATTGCATGATCCCTTTTGTTTTAAAGCTTTAATATTGTTATTTTATTATTATTTTCGTTTTAAGTGAACTTGTTATAGTAGTTAGCTAGATTTGCATGTTTCTTAGCTGGATTTATCTTCCCTCAACATGCCCAGTCATTTAAACCGAAGGCGTTATAGCACTGGCATCTTATTCCTCAAGGTAATTTTGCATTATTTCCCTCAATTAATATGTTAATTAAATTTTTAATTTTTTTCTTTTTTTGTTTTTGTTTTCAGAGCAGTGTGGCGAGCAATTCCCCCTTTAGAGAAAGGCTTGGGAGCAATAGGTTGCCCGAGAAGCCTCGACCTAGGTTTGTCTGTTGTTTTCAAGCATTGTTTTCGCTTTTTCACTGCTTTTGTGGACGCTTGTAATCTTGCACAATTTGTCTTAACCCACTTTGCTATATTAGTGGCTTATAATACCTTTAACAGCAGGAAAAGTATGGATTTGGATTCAGGTGGATGGATAATAAATATAGTTCATCTTGGTGAGTGAGATAATTTTACTTCTTTTAAATTTAAATATTAATGATGGTTATTAACTTTTTGATGTTACAATATAATATTGGGAAGTATCGGCAATCTAACTTGCTGGTTAAAGCGATGTTTCTTAAGACCAGAGTTGGGCGTAATCCGGGGCGGATCGGGCTGCCAGGCGATCTTTTAACTAAAATTGGAAATCAGCCAAAAGAGTAAAAAAGTTGAGGTACTGACTGATACATTTCACAGAGGCCTGGGCTATTCGAAAAAGCCCAAACTTTTTCATAGTAAAAAAAAAAGTTTTTAATGTTAACTTTGAGGTTTTTGACTAAAATTTGGCTCTTAAAACCTTGATTTTGAGATTTGACGAACAACGGCTCTTAAAACCTGGATTTTGAGATTCGACGAACAATGGCTCTTAAAACCTTGATATTGAGATTTTTGAAAACTTTGATTTTTGGTTTGTGAACGAAAATTGGACTCTTTAAACCTTGATTTTGAGGTTTTTGACAAAAAATGTCTCGTAAAACTTTGATTATGAGGTTTTTGGACGAAAATTAGGCTTTACAAATGTCGACTTTGAGGTTTTTGACGAAAATTTGGCTCTTAAAACCTTGATTTTGAGATTTTTGACAAAAAAAAAGAAAAGAAAAAAAAAAAAAAAGCTTTTAAAACTTTGATTTTGAAGTTTGTGGACGAAAATTGGGCTCTTGAAACCTCGATTAATGTCTCGTAAAACTTTGATTATGAGGTTTTCGGACGAAAATTAGGCTTTACAAATGTTGATTTTGAGGTTTTTGAAGAAAAATTGGCTCTTAAAATATCGATTTTAAGGTTTTTGATGAAAATAGCTTTAATTAAGTTCAGAAAGAAAATGAGAAAATGAGAAAATTTCGGATAATCATAATTACGATTATAGTCATAATCGTATTATTTTAAATATGATATAATCGTAATCATATTTAAAATAATAAGATAACGATTACACCCAACTCTGCTTAAGACAAGTTTGAGACATAAAAATAGTTAAGAAGTGTATTTATTGGCTTGTACCTTGGACAATGGTTCCAGCATCTTAAGACTGTCAAATATTAAAAGTTATTTATTATCCTTATTATGTAAATAAGCGCACTTATCTGCTTTTTAATTTTTTCTTGCTTTTAACCTCTAAAGTTTTTATTTCTTTTGTTTTTTTACTGAAAATTTGATGTTTCAGGTCAGGATCGAAAGTTCTTGAAAGAGGGAAGCCATCTCCGTCGGTCGATTCTGCTTTACCGCCTTCAGATTACGACCATTTAGAATGCGAAACTGAGCTGTAAACTTAAATTTTATTACGTACATTTTAAAATAATAAAATACAGTCCGCAGACGGTGATTCTTAAAGAGACAGCGACTTATCAAGAGATTGTTGAGCTCATGAAAAATCAGACTGTCGGTGTCGGATTTCTGAGCTCCTTTCCAAGCCTTCCTAAGCACACATTTGTCTCCTCGGATGCTGTCCAGTGGCTCATACAGCACATGGAAGGGGTCAACACTTTTGAAAAGTCTCAATCAATCCTTCAGGAAATGCTCAAAGAAAAGTTGATTTGTCACGCTTCAGGAGATTTTTCGCAGCATTTTATTTTAGGATTTTATCTTTATTATATTGTCAAGACTACAAAAGATGATTCAAAAGGTATTGATGTGATAGAATATTTTATTGATTTTGTTTTTGTAGAAGAAATGGAGCCGCTGGGAGATCTGCAAGGTTTTTCGAATGAATGGGTTGAAGTTGAAAGCCGACAAGCCCCAGAAATGACCATCATTCCATCATTTTTGTGTAAAACTCTTCCACCTTCATGTTCGCAAGTTGATCAAAAAGGTCCGATGTATAAAGAAAGCCATTTGGAAATCGATGTGCAGAATAAAAGCGACCGTGTAGAATGGGGACATGTGAAATACCAGGCGGCATATAGGCCAGACATGGCATATGAGCTGGTCGTTCAGTGGGCACCAGCTTCCGGTCCTATTGTCGCAGATTTGGTTTTCGGCTGGGCAAGAAAAGCTCAATCATGCGGCCTCCAGATCGTCCCAATCCCGGCTGATCCATTCGCTTTACCTTACTCACTCAAATCGGACCCATTACGCGGACCAATTTTCATCCCTCTAGACACCGAAAGTATCATGGGCACCAGAAGCTACTTATTTGAAGGTGCGCAATTAATATTATCTCACATCATCACCTTTTTTGGCAGATTTTGAAGAAGAAACTTGGACCCAAAGATTGGTCTTATTCCAAGAAATGATAGCATCCAACTTCGGCTTTGTTGCTTGTGCCGTTGAAAAGTCTCAACATCAACATAACCAATACATCCACCTATCAGGTAAAGATCCTCAACCCAAAAATTGCATTTTCTCAGCTCCCTGTTGACCGATTTACTTAAAATTTGGCACAAATCTTCTTTAATGTGATCAAAAAAAGCCCTGAAAATTTCAAGTCGATCGGACTACAGAGAGCTGAGAAAATGTCTCTTTTGGATTGATGTTCCTAAAGCATTAAAATCCTTTTAGGAAACGTGTTTCTTCTAATACCTTCGACGCATTGCGAGCATAGTGCTCAGACGACAGTTTCCAGAAGCCGACCTGTCCGACGATACAACATCACCAGCGATGTCGCAGCAAGCCCTCATCACGAATATATAACCCGACATGTTGGAAACAAAACACACAATCAAGACACCAGAGTATGTTTCATTCCCACAAAAACCACAAATTAACTCATTTTTAGGTCGGCTTCTTATGGTCTTGGAATCACATGGTCAGCCGAAGATGGAAATTAGGAACAACGAACGCCACATGCGATGAAACATTTCAAAACAAACTTTTAAGCGACTTCAGACTTTTCTGCTCAAACAGTAACAACAGACTGAAAAATCTTTGGGACTCATGTTGGGAAAAAGCCAAAGAAAAGAATTCCTAAATTGTACTAAAATTATTTATTTACATTTTATATACACGTTTAAAAAAAAACTATCCTGACTTTGATAAATTTTTTTTATAACATTCAAGACTGCACAAAGGAATTTTTGTTTTTGAACAAGAATATTTTTTTGGTTTCTTGCATCCTGGAACGCCGCATTGAATCACTGGAGGTACCTTTGGGCTAAAAACTAAAATGATAAATTCTAATATAAGAAAACATACGCGACTTGTTTGGTGAGAGGATATTCAATGCCTGGAGGAAGCGAAATGCTGACACCTTCTTGATTATTACAATAAGCGATGGTTATGCCGACTTTTTTGATACTCTTTTTGACATTTTTGTTTATTTTGTTGTCTTGTTTTTTCAAGAGGCGGTCCATCGTCCTTTTCTGAAGAAAATAAAAGATTAGGGTTTTGGGTTTTTGTTGGTGCTAACCATGTCTTTTTCTCTTTTTTCGTCCATTAGTTGTTTCCTTTTTTGGGCTTTTAGGGCGGCATTTTTGATCATTTCGGGCGTGAGGACTTTTTCTCGGTAGCCGGATGGTAATGAGACGAGTTGCTCGGCACCGGGGTCGGGTGTGGCGTCGCCTTTTCTTTCCAGCATCGCTCTTTGCCGGGCGGTCATCAATTTGGGATCTTTCCTTTTTATCTTTTTTAACTCATCGTCAACTTCTTCCAACTTTCCGGACTGGATCGCACTGAGCCATCGTTCTTCGTCGCTTGAAGTTCCGCTATCGCGGCCCGATTTCATTTTCTTCTTTTTGACCCCTTTTGGTGAAATCGAAACCGACTTATCCTGCCTTAATGGGCTAGTAAAAATAATTAATTTAAATATTTTTATTTAGTTTTATT